>JAVIWB010001248.1:100000-208318 GCA_031893035.1 Dermolepida albohirtum | reverse complement strand
TTCCACATTTTCCACAACACTATAACGCGCCGTCTCATACAGCAAAACCTGTCAAGGAAGAGTTGTAAGCGCTTGGTTGGGACGTAACATCGCACCCGCCCTCTTCTCCAGGCCTTGCCCCGTCCAACTATCACCTTTTCACATCAATGGGACATGCGCTGGCCGAGTAACACTTCGCTAATTTCGAAGAAGTTAGAAACTGGTTCGATGAATGGTTTTGCTCAAAGTAAAAAAAGTGAAAAGTAAAAAAATACTTTGAATAAATATCTTTCCATTATCTTGAAATTTATATAGTTTTACGAAAAAACCGGTAATGACTTTCCGGTACACCTGGTATACTTTTCGATAAATATTCCACTTACTTAGGATATCGCACTCATAAGAGGTACAATTTATGTTAAAGAAAAGTTTCTGTACATGTAATTGATACTTACAAGTTATAAAATGCTGAAAAATTGTAGTGATTATCTATTTATTCATATAAACATATTGTATTATTTTATTGAAAGTGTTTAATAACTGATAAAACAAAATAATTTATTCTAATACGAATAAATTGAGTTTATAGAACAAATATAGAGAAAGCTCAATGATAATGATCACATATGGTGCCGATGTAAGCAAGTCGATCGAAAAAGGTATCTATGTGATTTTTGAAGAATTGTCATCAAACTAATAAAAGAATTTATAAGATAAAGATGCGTGTGAATAATAGGACTGAAAAGCAGAATTTTCGAAACAAGAATTAGTAAGTTGTAATGATAAAAATTTATCTTAAATAATTAATTAGCACATCGAAAGTTTATTTAAATAGAGTAAAAGTAATATTTATTTTCGTTAATAAGTTTATAAAGAATTTACTTTGAAATAAGAATTTAAATTCAACTGTTGTACATACACCTACATACATTTGCATTTGATAATTTAAGCGTTTTGATAAATATATAAGATTTATTAAATATATTTGAAGTGGTGATTTGCTTATAATTTTTTTTGGGAGATAATAATGTTAATCTGTTAAACAGCAATACCATATGTATTTCTAAATATTCGTCCATAACGGTAGTAGTAGTACGTATATACTGGTACTATTCTAGCTTATGTAAACTCACATAAACACATTTTAATAACAATAATTTTTTTTGCCCAACACGCGAACCTAAAACCCCCCTAGAGCATTGTAATACAAATAAGACGAAATACATACAGCAAAAGTAAATTTCTAAAGTAATTAATAATGTAAAAATAAAAATAATACCACTAAACATTTAATAATAACTTAAAATAATAAAAAATGAAGAAGTAAGGAAACCAAAATATCACTGTATAGCTTGCTGGCGTTCAGCGACATATGATACAGGGAAGCGTTCCGGAGGAGATTCGTTCTCGGCGTACCGTCTGGATCCGCGTTCTTCCTTTGGTTGGACATTGTGCTCCTCCAACATAACATTGTAATCGATGTCACGTTCACGATACACACCCGGATATTTGAAAGTAAGAAATTTCAGAAATCAACGTTGAACGCGTTCGATTGTGTTTATCTGCCAACCGTGTAAGGGCTACCATACAGTCGACCCATATTCCAGCTTTCTGACTAATGCAAAGAACAATATTTTCAATAAGTTAATATTGTTAAAATACTGAGTTTTTATAAAGCCACCACTCTGCAGAACGAAAAATATTATGAATATGTAAATTAAAACTCAGTGAGGCATCAAAGAAATACCGAGGTCCTTGATGGAGTCAATTTTCATAAGAATGTGCCCAGTATCAGGAAGTGATATGAGATAACATTCGGGTAACTGATATGGCAAAACATTTGTCTATGTTCAAATAAAGACAATTAGACTTAGACCAAGCTGAAATAAGGTCTAGACTCGCTTGAATTCGATTGACATCTTCGATGGAAGCAACAGCTGTAAAAATCTTTACGTCGTCGGCATAGCACAAGGCAGGACAAGGCAAGGTCAGTAATAAATCATTTATAAAGAGTAAAAAAAATAGTGAGCCAAGATTTGACCTCTGAGGAACCCCGAATGATGAATCGAATATTGTTGAGTTAAATTCATTGTAGAGTACGTAATTAAGTCTTTTCTCAAGATAGGATTGTAAATTTAATAATTCTACGTACATTCAATCAGTCACAAAAGTAGTCTACACGCCGCGAATGTTCACCAAATGTCCAGTCATGATAAAGTATATTTTTTTCCCATTTAATAGCTTAAAACACTCTGTAAGCACCTACTAATAATATAAAAACTATTACAATTGACAACTACAGAAAAATATGCTAAATCGAATGCCACAAAAATTTGGGTATTTTTTTTTTATAAAATATTTCTCTATTGTAAACAATAAATTTAAAACAAATTCGGTAAATCCTCTTCATAGTGCCATGTATTTGTGAAAAGGTATTATTATTTTATATTAGCACATGCCTGTTAATATACGAGTTAACAAAAATGACCAAATAAAAAAGAATCTGTAGACTAAATAGACAAACTTATCGAAACAGGCTGGATAAAAGGTTTTTACGTAATATTTTTCCGCTGTATCGGGCTTTTCTTCAAATTCTCTTTATATTTTCTTATTGTACACTCTTTTCAGTATTAAATTCCATCTGTATGGCTATCCTCAGAGCACTCGTTCATGAATTTTAGCTCATCGCACTTGTAACACCTCTTTGATCGCCCTCATTTAGAATCTTTGGATATCTATTTCTCGGTACAATTTCATTAGTTTACGGTGTTTAGGAATATTTTTTCAATCTGCTACTTTTGTGACGTTTGATATTAGAATATTTAGTAAATTCTTAAATATGGTTGTTGTAAATACCTACAGTTTTCATATTGTTATTAGAGGTTTCTAGAGTCTTTTAACGTCTTTAAATGGAAGTAGATATACATATTTGATTATATTCAACATCTACAGGGTGTATCAATGCTCTTGTCACTAACTGTACATGCTCGTTCTATTTTAACATACATATGTAAATTCACAGAAATACATTTTATTACATTTATTTTATAATTTTTTTTGTATATCGTTATAAGTTAAAAATATTTACATTAATATGTAATGAGCAATAATAAAAAAATATTTGCATTTATATATGTACATAAAGAAAAGTATTTTGCAAAGAAATTTATCTCATGCTCCTAGAATATTAAGATAATTAAGTCTATATGGGATATTCAATTATTTAACTGAAGCGTATGTATGTTTTCGTGTTTCACATGAGAAACGTTCGACCGTCATTCTATAATTTACTTATTTTATAAATTATATTAAATAAATTCAAATCTCGGGAAGATATTTAATTTTCGAATATGTTCTTAAGATTAAAAGTCATACCATATGTACATATATGTATATATGTATGTATATATTGAAATTTTGAAATATTTCACAGAAACTAAATCTTAAACATTTCTTTCAATTATAATGGATGATTATAATATTAATGTGTTTGGTCCTATTTTACAGTATTGTGAAAAAGAAAGAAGCAGCTAACAATATTTTCCAAAACTTATTTACTAATAATTATCGGGTTAATTTAATTTATAGTACTTAATATATCTTTCCAAGAGCGATTCACTTATTGGCATAAATATAATCACTGGAAATTTCCAAGTTTATAACATCATATATCCGCGTAGGGATGAGATCGACCGCCTGACAAGAGGATTAAAGTAATAAATTTTATTGCATCACCATACTCTGCAATAAAATTTCAAAGGAGAGTTATTTATCTATAAGATTTTGTTTTTAATTCAGTGGTAAAAACGATACAGAGCGGTTCCACAATAGAATTTATTTAGGCTCTTAAAAAACGCGCTTACGAGTGAAATTTTCATTTTAAGAAAAAATCGTGATGTATAAATTGTTATAGTGGATAGTAAATGCCTAGAATAGCACTAGATAGAAATAAAATTATTGTTTAATGTTCCCGGTATGCCGTGAAACAAACAATAAAAAGGATCACTGAAACTGGCAGTGTAGGTGATAGACCAAAGAGTGGACGTCCAAAAAAGCTCAGTACCTGAGACCAAGAAACTTGGGGATATAATGAGTAGCAACAACTACTATGGACTGACGAATCTAAATATCAATTATTTGGAACAAACAGACGTTAGTATGTTAGACGACACCCTGGTGAATCCTTATGGGAACCATGTTTACACACTACCATAAGGCATGGAGGAGGCATTATTCAAGTTTTGGGTTGTATTTCAGCAGCAGTTGTGGGTGAGATTGTAAAAATAGAGGCTAAATTAACTGGTGGGAAATACAGAACGCTATTAGAAGAACATGCCATACCATCAGGGCAGCGACTTATTGGCAATAATTTCATCTTACAGCAAAATAATGATCCCAAGCATACCTCAAAACTTGTGAAAACATATTTAACACAGCAGGAAGCAAATGGGGTATTGCAGACTATGATATGCCCACCTCAAGGTCCTGACTTAAATATTATAGAGCATGTGTGGAATTATCTTGACAGAAAAAAGTGTGAAAGGGGGCCAAAGAGCAAAAATGAACTGTGGAACATACTACAGGAAGAGTGGTACAATATTGCTAAAAATTTCATTAATTCATTAATGAAAAGAAGAATGTAAGATACCATAAAAAAAAGGTGATTATACAAAATATTGAAAATTTAAGTTTTTTATGTTTATATATATATATATATATATATATATATATATATATATAAACAAAATTATTAAAGGAATTAATTTAATAAACGCATCTTAAAACAAAATGAATCAACCATTATAATTGAAAGAAATGTTTCAGTTTTAATTACTGTGAAATATTTTAATTCAATGTAGAATTTTCTGAATATGAAAGATGTACAAGCCAATATGATTCAAATAAAATTTTATGTCATTCTTGTAGAATAAACTGTAAATAAGCCTTTGTTAAAATATTTTTTTAAATAATCCATTACTTGATGAAAAAAAAATAGAATGGAACAAATTGTATTTTTAGAAAGATTATTACCATAGATAAGATAAAGGTAAATCTTTTATTTACTAAAATATGCAGGAAAATAGACAAATAAATTTGAAAAGGGAAAGAAATGATACTTTGTTCTTGAGCAAGAAATAGAAACTAATTTAACAAATTAAGGTGTAATTACTATATAAAAAAATTTATGTGAAAATAATATTAATTCTATTCAAAATTAAAATTAAAAACAAATCGCCTACAAAAATCAACCGGATTCCGCTTATAAAGGTCCAAACACTCATTGGAAATGAGCAAACGAGTGAACTTTTGATCAGTCGTAAGCAATCGTGGCACGCATCTTGCCGAAAGCTTGGAAAGGCCCAATTCTTTCGTTAAAATGTGGTGTACGCGTTCTGTTGAAATGTTTTCCATGTCCGCTATCTCTCTCACTTTCAATCGTCGATCTTGCATAATAATATTATGGATTTTTATAATCATTTCCTTAGAAGTCACGATTTTGGGTGCTCCAGAGCACGCTTCATCAACACAGCTTGTTCTACCACGTTTAAATTCATTTACCCATCTGTTTATTGTGGCGGATAATGGAGCAGATTCACCTAATGTTTCCCGTAACTCGTCTTTTATTTCGGTAGCTTGCATACCCTTAGTTACGTAGTATTTAATCACCGCACGATACTCTGCTTTTTCCATTTTAACAAAACGACGTGTTGCTTCTTTTTCAATTAGATGTCAAAAATAAATTAATCAACCGATTTATCTAAATATCTGAATGTAAACATATAAATAGGCAACCTAAGTTACAGTGAATTTGTCTTACCAATTAGAGCGCCACCTATGTGTCATTCTCACTACTTGTCAAACTATCCTCGTATACATCGACAACCAGTTACGGCGAACGAATTCATACCATCAATTGTAAAATATATAGAAGTCATCTTTCACTGAATATTTTCTAAAGAGAAATATAACGTGTTGGAAATGATTGAATTTTGTATTTTGTTATTGAAACTATGGTGCGCATATCCATAAGCTTAAGATTAGGAGTGCTTATATATTAAGTGGAGCGGTCAATTTTTATCACCGCGACAAGATTGGATTTGATATTGTAATTGCGTAAGTACGTATGTACGTACCAATAAACACATAACAAAGTAGAGCGTTCGGTCTTGGATGAATCATCCTAAATATTCTCTATGTACTACGAACCTGGTGTGTAAATATGACCACTCTACTTATAGAGAATAAAAGATATTAATAGGAGTATGTATTACTTTTTTTATTAAGAAATAATTCTTAAAAAAATATTTTTTAAAAAACATTTCAATTTTTTTTCAGATTCGTTTAATAGTAAAATATTCTTTGAACTTTATCTGGGAGATCATTCATTTTAAATTATTTAAATCATAATATATACATACACGTATATAGAGCATATATAAGCAACCACCGGCCCGCTGTAAGATTTGATCCGGCCAGCGAGACGTTGTCGTAATATTTCATGTCTACACTACTTTAAAATGCACTACTTTTAAACGCGGCCCGCGAACGTATTTGCACATTAAAGTTTGGCGCACAACATGTCAAAGGTTGCCCATACCTGATATAAAGGATAGGCTAGGTGTAGTAAGTGCCTAAGTACGACGTATCAACAAACAACTGCGCAGAGCGATCAGCCTTGGATGAATCACCGTAAATATTCGGTATGTACTTATTATGAACCGGGTATGTACACAAATGTGACCGCTCTACTTATAAGTAATAAAAGATATTAATAAGAGTAGTAAATATAATTTCTTATTTAGAATATTTTTTTTAAAAATTAGAAAACTTTTCAATTCTTTCACATTGATTTAATAATGTAATATTCTTTGAGAGATTATTATATATATATAAACATTACCGCTCACGGAAGTATGGATGGCAACCATATCAAACAATAACATCAAATTTAATTGGGTTTAAGGTCCGTACACTGAAGCGGCTTTCGAAATATTTTCATTTTTCTCCGCCTCAAGGTAATTTTTACACAACAACGACGTGTGTTTGGGGTCATTTTCATGCATAAATTCAAAATTATTACCGATTAATTGCAGGCCTGACGGCAAAACGTGATTTTCCAAAATTTCTCGGTAATTCTCCTTTGCCATAATACCATCTACTTTTATCAAAATCTCCCATTCTGGCTAATGAAAAACAACTACCTATTTGAACTATAACCTTCTTAAAAATAAGGTATAATAATACTATCGCTATTTATTGGCATTAATATAATTTTTATGATCGTTATATAAAATTTAATCGAGTGTCCATACTTCCATGAGAGGGAGTGTATATATATTTTTTATCGAACCAGAAATTTACAATAAACTTGCTTCAGTGAATTTCTGAATTTTTATCGAAATCCTCAAGTACAGGATAAAGTTTAAACTTCCAATTTGCATATATTTACGCCTCATTTAAATTAATTTTATACAAAACACTTTATAATTTAATGTAGAATGTTTTATTATACCACTTACTAGGACGAAGGAACAAAATTAAATATTTATGTTTCGGGTAAACACTGTTTGACAATGTGCTCAAATAATAATACATTAATTATATATACATAGTTGTATACTAAATCAGAATCTGACAAAAAAGTAGTCTAAATCCATTAGAATTTAATGTATTAAATAAACAAGGATTTCCAGCATTAAAGTTTTACTCAATTTAAACTCAACATGTTCTGCAAGAAATGAAATAGTAGATAAAGCAACATTGTTATAGCAACTCCCAAAGTAAGCATTGTTTGCAAAAAAGTAACTAGATTCGATTACTATTCTCTGTTCAGTATATCGTTAAACACTCATCATTAATCGAGCAACATAAATTAGACACCGTATTAGTGTCACCAACTTGTTGATTGATATTACTTACTCTACATGCAAATAATGTACATCCTGTTTAGCTTATCCGAGGGTATTGATTTGCTTCATATTAGTAAAAATAAATTTATTTAAATCTGTTATATATATATAAAATTATTAAATAAATTTATAAGATGAGTTTGTGCGAATTTAGATATGTTAGAATAGAGTATATACATACATGTATCCACTTCTCTGAGCAAGTGTACATATGGTATTGCTATTTAACATATTAGCATTCTTAAGTTTACATTATAAATTCTCTTTAAAGTTAAACACAAAAGTCACATGTATCGTAAACAGAAAAATTTTCCACTAAATTACAGCAAACTTTATCGGTATTATAAACCCCATTTACAAAATAAGTTTAGAACACTGTGTCTACAACATCGTAATCTTGAAAGAGTGAATGAAACTAATTAATAACCCTCGGCTTAAAGCAATGAGGATATTATCGTAACACAAAAATAATGCGGCCTAGTAATATAGATATTAAAATACCTAAATTTCATTATAAAAAATTAATCCTCGATTAAGTACAAATTCTCCTGCTTCTTGGAGTCTGTCGTAATCTAGTGATCTTGCTTAACTGTATTTCAAAAAATTACATTAAAATAAGCCCTTGAGAACTGTTGAATCTATTCATAATTTCTAAAAAAATTCTCGTTCGAACGATAATCTGTCAGTATTATTCTTACCGCATGTAGTCTACTGTCAACTTTTTCGACTGACAAATACGGCAGGCTTATTGGAAAGTTTCCTTTGTGCTTGCTACAGTTACGAAACCTAATAGTTCATAATAAACAATACCATAATAATTCTAGCGCATCTTCAGACGAACACGGAAACTAGTGTCTTTTGCGAGCATTTTTGTATGTGAAACATTCTTTACCTGCTCTTGTGATTGGGTATAAGGAAAGTTCATTTCTCTGTATTACACTTTCTTTTGTCCTTACCTTTACCGTACATATATAAAGGTAAGGACTAATAATATATATTATTAGTCGTTTTTGCCGAACTTCACTGACCATAAATTGAACGGAGATAAAACTGTGAATTTTTTAAGATAAAACTATTTTCGACAATTTTACTTAGTTAAGTATTTATTTTGGAAAGTGTTACCAGGCAAAAATTTTTTGTTGACATGTCAGTAACCTTAAGCATTCAGTGTTATTCATACATCACTATTAAAAATTGCTGCTGAGATTAAGAGAAGATCAGCTATTAGATATGAGCAGCGACCTGGAAGGCCACTTTCGGTAACCACTCCGAAAAATACACTGTGTCCATGATATGATTTTTGAAGATCGTTGAATTGGGTTCAAGCATATTTAAGAAGCATTTCACATTATTTATAAGCATGGATTTCACATTATTTATAGAGAAAACGCAGAAGAAAAACTTGCCAAATATATATTCTTTTGCATTCCAAAAACATAATGAAATTGGTTTTGAAATGATCAACCATCTACTCTACTATTCGACTGTCAAACTATTACTTGTTTCCAAATGATACATGTAATGGTCTGCAAATTAAACCGAAGCACTTTTAACTTATTCTTTAACATTCTGCGAAATGTATAAGTCCAAAAGGGGTCTTGAATATATAAAATTTTGTTTCAAAATATTGTGGTATTTTATATGGTAGTCTAAGTACATATCAATACTCTCTCGCATGTAGTAATAGTATTGGATTGGCAACTAAGTACTTTCGGTTTTGTAGTATAAAATAAAACAATTTTTTTTTAAACAAAGAATAGTTTTTAATCAATTATGTATTTTCCATTTTGCTCAACGATCTTTTGCCATCTTTCTTTCAGCTGCGTGATTCCGCGCTCATAAAATTTCTGGTCCTTATCAGCAATAAACTGAACCAGGTGCGAGTGAAGGTAATCGTCATTTGTGAAAGTTTTACGATTCAAAGAATTCTGCAAACTTCGAAATAAATGGTAATCAGATGGTGCTAGATCAGTGCTGTATGGGGGATGTGGCATCACTTCCCAACCAAGCTCCACTAGTTTCCCACGAGTTGACAAAGATATGTGAGGCCTTGCATTATCTTGGTGGAAAACTACGCCTTTCCAATTTGACAATTCAGGCCATTTTTCTTTAATTGCTTCATCCGGTTTTATTAATTGTTGACAGTAAACACCAGAATTGATCGTTTGGTGCCTTGGAAGCAGCTTAAAAAACACAACACCTTTGTAATCCCACCAAACTGACAGCATGATCTTTTTTAGATGCAATTCAGCTTTCGATGTGGTTTGAGCTGGTATATCGTGTTTGCTCCATGATCGTTTTCGAAGTATGTTACTGTACAGGACCCATTTTTCATCACTAGCGATGATTCTTTTTAAGAAACGGTCGGTTTCATTTCGTCTAAGGTGCATATCGCAAAAGTTGATTCTTTGTGTTAAATGAATTTCTTTCAATTCGTGAGGTACCCAAATATCCAGCTTCTCAAATAGCCCAAGACGTTTTAAATGTTTTTCAATTGTTGTGTGCGATACATGTAGCCTCTCCGCAACCTCTCGAACTGTTATATGACGATCCTCTTCAATTATGACTTTGATTTGGTCATCATCAACTTCAGTAGGCCGACCAGAACGTTGCTCATCTTTGAGGGTAAAATCTCCAGAACGGAATTTTTTATACCAATCTGACATGTGCGCTCTGTTAAGCAATTAGCACCATAAACTTCACATATCTTTTTGTGAGCCGCAGCAGCTTTCTTTCCTTTACGGAAATAAAATAGTAAAATATGTCGAAAATGTACGTTTCTGCACTCCATTTAAAATTAACCCACAACTAATAGCTTTAATAAAAATCACGCACTACTTGCTTCTGAAGTTACGTCAATGAGACTAGTATCACGCGACAAACCGTAAAGTACAGCACTAACATACGTTATACAAAAAATAAAGCAACGCTCTCTATCAGCAAAAACCGAAAGTACTTAGTTGCCAACCCAATAATATATGTATCTTTCCTGAATATATAATATAAATTCTAAAAAATACTTCACGCAGTTACGTACATATTTTAAGAAAAATGGCTATAAATCGCTGATAAATAGGAATCTTGGTATATTTCAATATTGTATTTGCCCGTATTCACAGATATGTATATTCATATATATGTATGTATTAGGTCAGCTGCAATGAGAGTCATAAAATTCCAGCTTGTCTAGTACATGTATAAAACAAACCGAATCAGTATTTTTGTAATTTCTAACTTATATACAAGTATATATGTATGTACATACGAGTATATATTGGTTTTGCTTATATTAAGTTTACTTGCATTTTAAGAATAAATGAATAAAAATTGTGTGAATTTGCAAACTGTCTTTTAATTAATGAAAATAAATCATTTGCCACATTAAACAATCTTACCGTTAAATACTAATATCAATATTGTTAACTGTTAACAATAATTATATAAATCAAATAGTCAGTACACAAAAATTATATTACCAATGTGCCAGATATATCATCCAAAATATTTTAATATTTTATATTACAAATTAATATACAGCGTGTTTCAAAAAGAACATACGTATTACAAAGTATTATTTTGTCCAAACTATCGATCGTTGCGCCTCGGCTCGGCTATTGGAGAAACAACATACATAGTCTAGTTTATTTAATAGCCGCTAGATGTCAGTTGTTTCTCTTGGTAACCGTCATATGTTTAAAATGGCTACTCCGCAGCAGAATTCATTTTGTGTTCTCGAGTTTGCGAAGTGCAATTCCGTGATTACAGTGCAAAGACGTTTCAAGTTGAGCTACCAAATTGATCCTACGAATGGGTGGAACATTCGCAGATGGTATCGACAGTTTGTAGATACAGGATGTGTATGTAAAGGAAAGAGTCCTGACCGCCCTCGTGTTTCTGAAGAAAATGTTGCACGAATTCAAACTGCTTTCCAACGTAATCCTTCAAAATCAACTGCCAGTCGTGAGTTACAATTCCCCGCAACAACAATTTGACGTGTTTTGAAACGTCGGTTAGTTATGAAGCCGTACAAGTTACAGTTGTACAGCGACTTTACATGTTAGTAATCTGGTAAACAAACACGATGTTCGAATTTAGGGTATACAGAGCCCACATGCAGTCATTGAACATGTACGGGATTCACCTAATATGAATGTGTTTTGTGTGATATCCCGATCATGTGTCTACGCCCATTCTTCTTTGATGGAAACAAGGTTAACGGTCAGCAGTATCTCGCTATGTTGCAAAACTGGCTGTTTCCGAGGCTGCACGAAGCCAACTTCGTTTTTCAACAAGACGTGGCACCCCCTCACTGGGGTCGCCAAGTGCGTGAATATCCGAATGAAACTCTACCGAATCGTTGGATTGGTCGTCAAAGAGCTGGCAATAGCATATCTCAGCTGGGTTCCACGGTCACCGGATTTGGCACCCTGTGACTTCTTCCTGTGGGGTTTGGTTATAGACAACGTTTATGTACCACCACTCCCACAGAACCTGAAAGAGTTGAAGAACCGGATCCGTACTGCCATAACATCAGTGACGAAGGACATGCTTGCCCGAGTATGGAAGTTTTCTGTTTTAGGCCTTTTTGATTTGTTTGAATAGTTTTAAATTAGAATATACAACTTGTTCTTTTAAATGTATTTCTTTCTTATATTATAATGATACACGTTTTTATCTTTTTATCTTTTTATCTATCAGCTACCTGTTTTATGTTGTCCATGGACGATTAATACTTTTTTTAGTTTCATTCTATATTTTCTTCGTTCGGGAATTATAATTACTATTATAGTATTACAATAGTATAATAGTATTATATTTTAAGCTGGAATTATTTGTTTGCACAATTTTTTTTCTATTTTTTAGAAGAAGAAAACAATTGTGTGTTTTATCTTCCATGACATCTTGGTGTCCTTTTCATACTTTTTTCTCTCTTTGCAAATAAATAATTCGGCATTTTGACCTAAATGCATTTTTAAACAGCAATATCTTAATTAAACATAATATAAGAACGTAAATTGTAATATAAAACTGTTTAAATTTCTTTTCATTATACTCTGAACTTTGAATGTTCTTTATTACGGTTTTTAATTTTGAACAATATCTATTTCTATATATTACCATAGATTGCTTATGGTTTTATAGATGTTTATCTATTGCAGTTTTACACAAGCAGAAAATTAAATACTATGAAATAGGCATGGTTTTTAGTAATAATGATAAAATAAGTTCAAAAAATTTCCTGACGTGTTACATTGATTATATATATATGTATATATTTGTGTGTGTGTGTGTGTGAGTGTATTAATAGAAGCATAATAAATTAAATAATGTGTTATATTTATATTTGAATCCAGAATCCATTCACATAATTAAGCGTAAAACTTGAAGTTGAATGCACTGTTATGTGGCGCTAAACTTTCTCGACTATACGGTAGGCAATATTACGTAAAAATATTTCGGATCCTGTTGTTTATATACATATGTACGTTCGTTTTACGCTAAAGAGGAATTATATATTTGTAAAATTATGCAACTAATGGGCTAAGAGGAAATTATACTAGCACAAAGCTTATAAAAATAAATAACTTCAATATTAAAAATTATATTCAAATACAAAATTAATTTAACATGTATTACGTGCATACTAAGTTAAACTTTCCCGCTTCTTAGAGAAAAAGAATTGTAGGAAATTTACGTATACATAGCTGCTTTTCAAGTTTATTTCATTAAAAAAACTATCGTGGCATTATAAAGAGGATCGCTGAAATATTGGTCATTTATTAACATTTATATGAAACGAAATTTTGAAAATCTTCATGAAGAAGGAACATTCCTTTGCAGCATAATCTGTGCACTTTAGATTATACAATCTATGTTAAAAAAATAACTGATAAAGTTTAAAATTTTGCTCATGATCTTTTTAGAGAGTAGAATAACAAGTATTCTCAACTTTCAGAAGAAACATGGAAGAGTTTATTTGATGACAGATATCGGAGTATGAATATATAGGATATGGTGGAAATTATCTTGAAGGACTCTGAAAGTTAAAGTTCTATTGCAAAGGTTTTTGTAGTTTTCTTTATACAACGATTTACACGTTCAAGAAGTTCTTCAAATGACATTTTTTATATCACTGATTGTAATAGTGCAAAACGGTTCTTTATCATCAAATACAGCCTGGAAAATAAAAAATAGTCAAGAGATAGCAAGCAAAAAGTTTTAGTTCTTTATATCTTCAGTCATTTAATAATCCATATTGAACAAATTTCAAGTTTAACTTCCGAAAATCAGGTTTTTTCAAAATTTTCATGAAATCACGTACTGTTAGACACTTCTTCCCTTATCTTTTTAACTGATCTGCTTTGAAATCTATAATCATCCATACATTCTCTGCTTTCTTTAGTTTGTAAATGTTCGAAAACTCTCATAAACGAATATCTTCATAACTAACTATACATTCTAAGAGTTTTAATAGTATTTTTATAATCTTTAACACAGATTCTTTGTGATTTATCTATTCTTTGATCAAGGTATAGAAAGTATTAGTTTAGTTTCTAGTCGATAGTGCCACTAATTTCGTTAATATGGAGTCATTCCAGTTATTTTAAGATGGGTAACCTACATATATAGATGAAAACTAAAGGGTATGTATATGTACATATATTGTAGTTAATAGAGAAAAATCTGCTGGTGATATTTAAGATTTTGGAAAGTCCATATACTAAAGGTTCCATTCGACAACAATTTGGAGACAATATATAACGGGTGGGCCATTTAAAAGTTTAAATTTAAAAATGCAACAAAACAAAAACGGTTTGAAATTTTGCCAAATTTATTTTTTCGTTGTGAAATACAATTGTTCCGGTTAGAGATGGAATATTATTTCATTCATATGGCTGCCGCGGCTGGCCCCACAGTACCCCATTCGGTCGGACCAATTTTCGAGCACTTTTTCGAGTGTATGGGGTCGTATCTCGGCAATGGCCTCACGAATGTTGGACTTCAAATGCTCAATTGTCTTTGGTTTGTCGGCATAACATTTGTCTTTAACGACGCCCCACAGAAAATAGTCCGACGGTGTCATTTCGGCTAATTAAACGGCCATCAAACGTTTGACGCGATAAATCGATTCTGGCATGAGATGTATGGCAAGTTGCACCATCCTGTTGAAACCAAATAACGTTCACATCAATACCATGAAGAGCGGGCACAAAAAAATCGGTTATCATGGTGCGCTAGGTGTCTCCATTGACCGTAATGGTTGCGCCGTCCACATTTTCAAAGAAATGTGGGCCAATGATGCCTCCGCTCCACAAGCCGCACCAAACAGTCACTCTTAATGGGTACTTTGGCTTCTGTAAGATCACACGTGGTTTTCTGAGACCCATATACGACAATTTTGCTTGTTAACATACCCACCAAGATGAAAATGAGCTTCATCCGAAAAGATGATTTTTTTGGCAAAATTAACATCATTGTGCAATTTTTCGTTGGCCCATCTAACGAAGCGAAAACGAAGCGGATGGTCATGCGGCTTCAACTCTTGAAACAATTGAACTTTGTAAGGCGAGATGTTTTCGCAAAATTCGGCGTAAACTGGTGCATGAAATGTTCAATTCTTGAGAACGATGACGAGTTGATATTGATGGATTCTCGCACACTCTCAGCCAGCTTCGATATTTTCGGGTGTACGCACTATACGAGCACGCTCACGTGAAACAAGTTTCACGAACTTTAGCAATAAACTTGCCTATACCCGGCACTGTTGGTCCTTCTCTGCGACCAAATTTTGTACGACAGTTTCGTGCAATTTCCGACCAATTGTCTTTGTTTTGGAAATACATTTTCAATAAATCCCAACGTTGCTCAAGCGTAAATCGATTCATTTCGTTCAGTGGAGATAATATACTGAATTTTGTGACAGAATAGAATGACATAAATATTGCCAGATTCGAAATAACTGGTGGTTCAAATTTAAACCGACAGATGGCCACCCGTTATATATATATTTAATCTTAAGTTTGCTTAGACTTTTCTTATGGCGTACTTAATTCTAATAGTAAGCATAACTAAGTAACTAAGTATGAATATAAGAAATTAAACAAACCAATAAATTTACAAATTATCTAACAATTGGACTTTTATTTATATATAATCTTTGTTCATAAACTTATAAATACATGATATATCTATACAAACGAATAGTGTATTTTCAAGATAACTGTGTAACACAAGAGATAATCTTATTGAGTATAGGATTTAGTTTAACGACTTTGTAAATTACGCTTACAACACATACTACTACTACTACTTTTATTTTTCATTTAAGAGACTTTGTTGAAATAGATATAACTATTTTTTATTAAAATATATTGGAGTAATATTCAAAGTAATTGACGCATCTTTGGGCGTTTTAGACTGTTTTTTAAATAAGGCTATGCATATTCTTAGAATAATTATATATGTAAATATTTTGAAAAGTTTTAAATTATTTTGTTAATATATTTTTCACTTTGCAATCTTATGTTACGAGAAAGTAAGTTTGAATATATGCAGAAAAATTTTAAATCGCTACTGTAAACACTTTTTTTGTGTTGGAGAAGTTTTGTTTTATTTTTATCATAATTTATTAATAAATAGCTTATGTATACACATTATGTACTTTTCTATATTTGTTTCTTTGAATCAATAGGAATATAGTAATAAATTTCCTACCTTGCCGACGTCCAGTCAGTCTCAGTTGTCGATGCTGGCGCCGACGTACTTCTAGCGGGCAAACTAAGTCTGGGCATTATTTTCAATGTTATTGGACGTCTCCGTCGAGAAGAGTATTCTGTAATATGGAAGTTTCTACAATAGTACGCTGCCTACAAACATCTAAACTTTATCTTACAGTATGGCACAAGATGAAGATATCTGTAAGCATGTTCATTTGATGAGTGAAAGTGCTATTCAGTATTAGATAGTAAATATAATATATTAAGTTTCTTTTGAAAAATATAAATATGGATTAGGATTCCAGAAATGTTGATTGCTTTTATAAAGTTAACTAGATAATTCTAATTACATCTAGATTAATTACTTTAGATAATAGACCAAAAATAATTAGAAATGAAGGCTTTTATAATGCAGTTAATTACATATGGCATAGTAATCTAACCTGTTAGTATCTCCGAAAAATGCTCTTGAAGAAATATATTAAGTTTGTTTTGAAAAATGTAAATATAGATTAGGATTCTAAAAATGTTGATTGCTTTTGTAAAGTTAATTGGATAATTCTAGTTATATCTAAATCAATAGACCAAAAATAATTAGAGAGGAATGGTTTTACAGTGCAAATAATTACATATTAGTCATTCCGTGAAGATGTCAGAAATCATTAAATCTGTCGAACGATAATTTGCAATATTGTCCAATATACCTACTTCCATATCATGAGACAATTCGCTGTAAAAATGTACTCCAATAAATGAAAACTAAATTAAGATTTATCTATGTTTGTTCTCTAACTGGTCAATACCAAGTTGAAGTTGAATTTGATGGAGCCTGTGGTGGATTGACTTGATCAATAAGGTTGATATATAACCCCTTTCCACATTAACTTTTGTAAATTCTGTATACGCATTTCGACAACCAAGTTGTCATCATCAGCAGATAATTTCAAAGTGTCGCACCTGGTAAAACACGGCGAAAAAATTGTACGAAAAACAAACTCCGTACGCGATCCACACCGTTCAAAACCAAGATGTGCAAGACAATTCGGCCTCGAAAATGGATAACTATAAATATAGAAATGGTTAATATAGATGGATTTGGTGGCCTCTCAACAACTAGCATTGAAAGCATTTGAGATAATCCTTATTGCGTTTGAATATTTTAGTAGTTTTTCATAATATTATTATGAAAAAAATTTATCTAAGAATTTACTATTCATGGTTTGATGATAGGACGTCAATTCTTAGGCTGGGGCAAATATAAAAAATAATTGTCTACCGAGAAGCAGTCTAACGTATAATGTACTACATATACAAGACAATTTAAATTTCATATCATTCATTTAAAATTCAAGAGAGTTCTGTGATCGCGTGGTGTTATGGCCATTTACATGGCCATTCATTTAAATGGATATCCATAGATTTCGTCACTTTAACAGTACCGCTCAAAAAAATGATTTGTCTAATAATTTTTGATAATTAATGCTATTATTGTATATTGCAGTATAATATGAATAGTATAGTATAATATTATTTATATACAATATAATTTATATATATTATAATTATAATAATTAATATATTATTAATTATAATAGTATAATAGTATAATTCGAAAGCCATTTAAATAACATAAAATGTGGGAACTAAAGGGTTTTCCAATAAGGACTTGACAACTTTTTTCAAAATAAAATGCAGACCATTTGCGATATTTCAAAAACTTTATTATCGGGTTGAAGTACAATCAAAACATTTATGAATGGAACTCGACTTCGTTCATATGGCCACCGCGGGCACGTTTACAGTGGTCGATTCGTTGGACCCAATTTTCGATGACTCGGTCACACAATTCGGCCGAAACGGCTGCTATTTCGTGTTCAATGTTAGCTCTGAGCTCTTCCAACGTTGTCGGCTTGTTGGCATAGACCAATGACTTGACGTAGCCCCAAAGAAAAAATTTCTTTAAATCGAGATAACACAACACGCTCATCAAACTTACTCTTCAATAAATCGATTGTAACGTGTGCTGTGTGGCTTGTGGCACCATTCTGCTGAAACCACATGTTGTCCAAGTCCATACCTTCCAATTCGGGCCAAAAATAATCGGTAATGATGGCACGATAACGATTACCATTCACAGTAACGTGACGATCATTATCGTCAACGAAAAAATATGGTCCTATGACGCCGCCGGCATGCAAACCGCACCAAACAGTTATTTTTTGTGGATGAAGTGGTGTTTCATGAAGCACATGTGGATTTTCACCCGACCAATAACGCATATTTTGCTTATTGACGAACCCATTGAGCCAAAAATGAGCTTCGTCACTGAAAATGATTTTGTGATGAAATTGATCATCTTGGCGCATCTTTTCCAGAACCCAATCGGAGAACGTACGTCGCTTCAAATGGTCCATCGGTTTCAATTCTTGAGTCAGCTTGATCTGGTATGGATGTAAAAATAGATCCTTACGCAAAATTCGCCATAAAGTGCTCTGGGCGATGCCCAACTCTTGAGAACGCCGTGGAATTGACTGATTTGGATCATTTGCTACGGACGTTTCAACGGCAGCGATATTTTCGACACTTCGACCAACCCGTTGTCTCACTGGCACGGTAACATCACACAACGAATATGTAGACTCAAATTTTTGCACTAAACTTGTTACTGCCTGTCTACTAGGGCGAGAATTACGACCGAAAATCGGAGTTAATGCTCTTAAAGTGGTGGTCACCGACTCCGAATTTCTGTAGTAAATTTTTATAATTTGCAGACGTTGTTCGTTCGTGTACTTTACCATGATGAAAATGTTAGGTTTACTGAATAAATTGACAGTGACAGTTCGATGATTAGTGAAAGGGTGCGTTCACAAATTGAATTAAAAGTTGTCAAGTCCCTATTGGAAAACCCTTTATATGATATTTTCATAAAAGAATCGCACATGCAATTGTTATCAGATTGAAAATTGGTAATATTTATTATTAAAGTACCAATTAAATCAGATGCAATCATTACGGTAATATTGTAATAAAACTATTTACGTTAAACGATATTTTTGTCATAATATTGATTAATTAAATTAATGTTACAAAGATAAAGAAAAAAAAATTCGAAGAGGGTATGTATTTATGGGATTTACAGTAACTTTTCTCCTTCTTAGCATATAATATTTCTCTGTTCAAGCACTTTTATTAGGAGAAGTAGTCTACCTAAAAAATAAAATACATAACTTGATGGGCAAATAGGAGCATGGATCAATTTCAAAATGACTAAACTCTGTTTACCGCAAACGCAATTAATAACATTGGTAAACAAACACTTGGGCGAATAAGAGGTACCTGTTTACGTTCAAAGGGGAAAGGTTTATGATAAATGCAATCACATTGCAAATTAATTAAGTAAATATGAATATAGGGTAAAATTGGTATTATCCGTATTTCATTTTTAAATATTATAATCAAATGAAATGAGGCAATAGTTGTATAGTGATGATTAAATCCTATTTAAAATGTATGAATAAAAATTAGAAAAGACGGAAAATGACGTTTTAATATAATTTTAATGTAAAAAAGAGAAATAATAATCTTCAATTAATTCAAACAGAAAAGTAAGTAGCATAAAAAGGGAAAAGTATTGAAAATACTTGAGGCCAAAACAGAGAAGAAATATGTATGCGATGAAGAAGAATGAATATATATCACTGAAATGATTTCAAAAGCAAAACTAAATTGGAAACGAGGTAAATATCGGAAAACATCAACTTATTATGAAGAAAAAGAGTAAATGGGTAGCAATTTAACGAACAGACTTAAATATAAGTGATTTTAGTTGTTACTTTTTTACCATAGAGTCTACTTTGTTCACGTTGTTCAGCCATTCACCTAATTACTTATAAAACTTGATATAATACATATTAAATTCTTCCAAAGTTTACATAAGTTTCTTTTAGAATTCCTTTTTTTAATGTTAAATACACGTTGAATATTTGTGGCAATAATAACTTTGGATATATGTACGTGAGAAGAGAAACTCGACTTCTAGCACCCTCTGCTGTATCCCGCGAATTTTTTTTTCCGATATTACATTTTTTTTGCGAGGATAGTTTTGAATAATATTTCAAATTCAATTGAAGCTACATTGTAAAATCAATACTAATTACGCTAATTATGTATATTCAAATGAATATGTATACAAGATATATAAAAACTGGGAAACAAAACAAATGAAGTGCAGTGACATTTTGCATTATCCATTTGACTATTACTACGTTCTATGAATGATACGTTTTGAAATAGCCGCGTTGAATGCAAAGTAACAAACTATATTTTGTACAAAACTATCTAGCAATTGGTTTTCTAATTCTTGCGAGAAAATGACTTTCTTCATCTTGGTAAATACCAATAGGTGTTTGACTAATTGATCAATTTCTGAATATTGATTTTTGACTGCACGGCAAATAATGGCCGTCAATATATCGTTGGAAGCCCAGCAATTTTTTTATCGCGAATGACGATTTTATAAAAATTTCCTGCTTGATCACGTAGATTTTCGCCAACTAATTTATTACAGCTTTGAAAACGTATAAGTTCCGGTATATTAACTTTTGCCTTTTATTTAGAACACCAACGTTTTATCTTATCTAGAGGTTTCAGTACATCATAATTGGTAACCCTGCTAACTGTATTATTATCCTTCCACCGAACGAATAGAAGAGCTGAGTCATTATCGAACAGGTACTCATAGTACCCTCCGTTTCTTTTCAAATATCTGCACATTCGATAGTGGACACTTCTTTGTTCTGTAGCTTTTTACTGTGCTTGTAGCTTCCAGACCCTCCTCATTGAGCAATTTCAAAAGTCCATATCTTACGAGATAGTTATCGAAATATACTACGGGAGCCGACGATACTGTGAAGGATTGCTAACAGATCACTTGTGAACCTTTTTAGGTTCGCAGAAGGAGAATCTTTCATTGAAGATTTGTCTCCTGTGAACTTTCTTTTGAGTTCTTATCATCACGACATACATATGTATATCAAAACTGTAGTAATAACTCGTTGCGCTACATTACATACAATTTTTATATCTAAAACACACGGCTTTCCTTTAACTTGTTATTGTGACGGCCATAAAATTTTACAGTTGCTTCGTCTATCGATAGGTCTTTATTGCATATACCTCTTTGCTGATACTTCTAATTTAGCCGAATAAATATAGGACGCAGTTTAGCTATTTTGTCGTTCGGATCAAAGTTATTATTGTCAATTAACTAATATACTTTTTTATTTGTTGCAATCTATTTCTGGATATAGCATTTGCAACATAGGGTGCTCTCATGTCTTCATCCAGACTCCTATAATTGTGGTCACTGGGTAATGTATGATATCCTGTAATGAAGGTGTTTATATTCGTTATGTAATTGTTTCAATTATCTTGTAATTAGTTACTCGAAAATTTGTGTAGGACTTTCAATGTCAATTCTTATTATTTGTAAACAACCAAAAACTTTGGAGGTGCCAGCCCTGCTCGTGTCAACACAATTTTCAATAAAGACAAAAGTAACTTATTCTTCTCGTCACTGCTGCCTACAGGATCACTCATACAGTGTAGTTTTACTTTCCTTGCATTATTCAGCAAGGTTGGCCTTTTTCATAGTTGTCATACACTTCGTTCTCATCGATTTGTTTGTCATCCCCAGGTGAAATGATATCGTAACAATATCGACATCGTTTATAGTATTTGCTGTTGACAAATCTTTCAAAGCAGTTTGAAGACATCAATTCAATAACGCTGTCCATAAAACATTCTAGGAATTTCGCCAAATTCATTCATCGTCAACTGCGTAAATATATATATATATATATATATATATATATATATATATATATATACGGATATTTAATATTTTATCTTCTAAATGTACTCAAATAGATACAACAATTTCCGTGTTATTCCAGTTATTTTATTCTAAATATTGTCCTTTATCATCGTTATTGTTAATCTACTAGCGGTGATTTTACTTTTTAATATTGTATTATTACGCAAAATAATCACGAACCACAGAATTAGAGAATAGACGAGAATGATTTTAACATTATGGAGTTGGGGAAATTTTTCCCAAAATTTCAACTGTAGTTCGTGCTATGTGTGAAGTAAGTAGTAATGTACTGCTGAAATCACATTTGTTGCACGTCTAATTGACTCAATTCGGGTAACAAGAAGTCCTGGAATAAATAGGACCCAATAATTCCGCCAATCCATAGGCTGCACCATACAGTCCTTCTAAAAGTATATAAAAATCGTTGGTGTGTAAATTTAGGATTTTCATGGTCCTAGTTATGACTATTTACTTATTAGCAAACGCAGCCCAGTCAAAATAAACTACGTCATTCATGACTTTTTTCCAGAAGTCGAGGTTATCAATACTGAGCTGCAGAACATTTGCGTTCCAATTTCGCAGGCGTATAGTCATTTTCCTTTATGGTTTGGGTTAATTGGCTTTTGTAGGAGTAGTAGTACAAATCCCCTTTAAGTATTTTCAACACACTTTCTTGAGACACTCTAAGTTCTTTTGTGCGTTTCTTCCATTGTAATATTTTTTCAGTCATCGGTTTATCCGCAATCGTGTACAGAAGTTCAAACTACACGTTGAATGGTTGACTTCGTTAGCACATGCTTTATATATTCACAACTAAACAATTACCTAGATAAAATATTTTACTAATTTCAACACATCCTTTTAGTGTTAGATACATTGGCAGTTTCATAGTTCCATTGAAAAATTATTTCGCTTGCTTCCTGTTAGAATTTTCCATGATGTGTTCCTTGCTGACTAGTAAGCTAGATTGTAAATAAACTTTATTAATTTATTACTTCTTTTAATACACGGAAAGATTATTCTAAATGAGCCCAGCATCCGCTAATAGATACTGAGTTTCAAAAAAGATTAAGCTAAAGAAATTCTTTACAAACAACTATAAGGGAGAAAGTTACAGGTAACAAGGTCTTAATTTTAAGATATCGTTTAATACGATTATGAATAAAATATATTCTGAAGCAGTGTTTTATAGAAGTACTAACAGTAGAAGAAATAGTAGTGGTAATACAATACTTATGCACATGTATGTAAATAGTGCACCACAAATTACTAAATATTTTACTCTGTAGGATTATGTACATATGTATGATATGTATGCATATGGTCCAATAATGCCGGTGGGAATTTAAACGAAGAGTGAAAAGAAGAGAATACGTTCATACTTCCGTTTTTATTTGCTGCATATAATAACACAATCTTATAATGTTAGTAACATTTAATAAAAAGAGGAGAAGTTGGGAAAGCTATGTATGTATACATACGAGGTTTATTCAAAAGAAAAGGTGAATTTTGAATTTTCGCGCGCTGTGTACATCCGATTATCGAAATTTTTTTTTGTTATGTTGATACACATGTGTGGCATTATCAGCCAATTTGGATTACTAGTTTGTTGTTGACAACTGAAAAGCTTAGTAACGTTTGTGTGTGTTCTTCGATTTTTGACTTTTGAAAAAAATGGATCAAAGAATATGTATTAAATTTTGCGTTAAAAATGGAATAAAGTGCTCTAAGGCACTTGAAATGTTGACTGTGGCATTCGGCGAGTCTACTTTGTCTCAAAAAAGTGTTTATAAGTGATACAAGCGCTTTACGGAAGGCCGAGAAAATGCACCCCAAGTTCGATCAAATGCGAAGGTTTTGCTCACTATTTTCTTCGATTACAATGGCGTGGTGCATCATGAGTTCTTACCAACAGGTCGTACGGTTAATAAGGAATACTACAAGGAAGTTATGCAACGTTTGCGTGAAGCAATACGGCTCGGAATTGTGGAAAAAAGTCATGGATTCTGCATCACGATAATGCACCAGCTCACATCAATGCTTGTTCGTAATTTTTTGGCCAAAAGCAAGACCCTAATCATGCCTCAACCACCTTATTCACTAGATTTGGTTCCCTGCCACTTCTTCCTATTCCCAAAACTGAAGAGACCGATGAAGGGAAAGCGTTTTGCCACAACTGATGAGATAAAGTCAGAATCGAAGAACGAGCTGATGGCCATACCGAAAAGCGCATTTCAAAAGTGCTTCGAGGATTGGAAGAAGCGCTGGCATAAGTGCATTATATCTGAATGGGATTACTTTGAAGGGGACAAAATGGATATTGATGAATAAATAAATACTTTTCAAAAAAATTCAAAATTTACCTTTTCTTTTGAACAAACCTCGTATATCTCTTAATAATTATAACAGATGTATTTGTAGTTACATCTGTTTTAATTTGAAAACTCATTCTGTAGCTTTTAATATTAGAAAATTAATATCTTTAATATTTTTATTCAATAATTCAAAATATGCAGTCACAAATAATGATTTTACAAATTTAGCCTTATCATATTACAAACAATAAAAATTTCAAAAAGCCAAGTTTTTGTGCAAGCGTCCCTTTTATTCATTAGTTCCAATACCCACATATGATTCGAGCCATTAATTTTATACGCGAGTGCACGATCTGTAATCGCGCACTGTTAAATTCTCAATTAAAGTGCATGTAGCTTGCTTTTAATGGACAGAATGCTATGCCTTTTCAGAGTAAATCTAAACAGACGGAAAATAATTAAATTATATGTATTAAGGACTACTACCTACTTTCGGTGGTATGATGGTTTGGAGAAAATTTAAAATATTTACATAGTAACAAGACGACAACTACACAAATACCAGAATCTGCTGTTACTTTCTTACTTCAGTACTATTATTAATAATAGTAATTATTATTAATAATAATAGTGCAGTGAGTTGATTTTATATGTTCCCATTGCATTTTTCTTCTTTCTTTTCTTCATTCTTCTTGGAATTCTTATTTATATTATAATAGTTTATAATTTCGAACTGGACTGTTGAAAAAATTATTTGATCAATATTATGTAGCATATCAACATAATGGTCGATATAAATTATTAATTATTGGAGTCAAAAAAATAAGTCATTTTTCATATAGTTCTCTGGTGCTTTATTACACAAGTTTTTGTTTGTTTATATAGTTAATATTTGTATAAGTAATAAACTAGATTCTGAAATTACTTTAATATTTAGAATGATATTTGAGCTTTCTAAAATTAGTTAAGGAATTAAAATTTTTTACAACAAAATAATATCTGTCGCAATCCTAAATACCAGAGAACCATTTAATTAGATACACTCACTGCAACACTACAAATGTGTTAAATGAGCTATACTTTTTTGCAGTTTACAAGAGAAACATGTTTATTAAACGATATTTTAAACGTACGGTTTCCTACACACGAGTTCTTTTGTCCTTTTGGAAAAGTCTACCACAATAACTAGATATCGACATTTGCGTAGGCGTGCACATGTTTACATGATGTTCACTACCGATACGTTATAAATATCATAAGCCTTCTGTATAATTAATGTCTTTAAAATGAAATACGGCGTGCAACTTGTTAAGTAATAAATTATGTATATTAATTTTAAAGGTACTTTTCGTGAAACATGTACCTGTTAAGAAAATCTAATAAAATCTAAATCAAACACAGATAACATAAAATCAATATCAGATTATGAATGACATTATAAGAGACGTGGTTGAAAACTCAAAAGCAACAAAGGCATCCGGATATTACACCAGAGATTAACAGAAAAACAGTTGAACTACCAAGGAAAATTTTGAATAAAGTTACTTAAGAACTGCTTGCTCTATAACCTAACAAAAAAGTAATCAAGACAGTGTAAAAAATCTTTAACCTAAACTAGGAGTACTTTTGATATAAAAAGAAGCATGCAGAGTCTTTATAAAAACACGATAAATTATGTAAAGATATGATATGAAGGATCCAAGATATTTGAAACTACTAAAAGGACAAGTTTCCAAGTTCCCAAAATCTGTGTTGCTGTTTTCGGGTGCACTCCGTAAAACGAGTAGGAGATTCAGACTGGCATCAATGTGAAATTCTTACTCATTAAAGACATGAATGTGGTAATATTGAAATAAGATAGTAATAATAGAAATAGAATAGAAGAAAGACTAAAATAGAAGAGGAAAAGTTTGAACTAGCTAGAAATAACATTATATATTTGCTATATATACAAGACATAAATGTAAATGAACAAATTAAATGCATAAAAGCATGTCTTCAATATTATTTAAAATGCAGTTGCACAAGAGTGTTGCAGCCCCAGTGTTGCTTTAAAAGCATGAATAGCTAGAAAATATATTAGATTCTAGATCAATTAACCAATTCGCAGATTATTATCACTCACGAGAAACAATTTTTGAAATATGTTGACAGTTATATCTTGCTGATATAACAATCTAGTGTCACACTGTCCTTACATCTGTAACATATTCTCCTTCGATACTAATAACCTGACGATTTTGGTTTTACTTCATTTCGAGGTAACATTTTATGTTGTCAATCATACCATTTTACAATACATTTTTGAGAGAGTGCATGAATTAAGAAAAAAATCCAGTGTATATTTTGGAAAAGTCGGTTTGGGTTCTCAAGGTGCTGTAGTATTTTTTTTGCTATTTATAACTTAGCTATACCAAGGATGCCTTAAAATAGCAACTGTCATGACAAATTGAGATATATATCCCAATTTGTGATAGAAAACGGTCTACGCAAAAACATGTTTACTACAAATTAAATTAAAAAGTTTTCGATACTCATGTAATAGTATTCGAAGGAAATTTGAAATCTTCTTCTTCGTAGAGCTTTGTTTGAGTCTTTAAATATATAGAAAGTGATTAAATTTTTCAAAATCATGCTTTTGAATGAAGACTTATGCAATAGTGTGGATACATACGAGCAAATTTTCGTGAAAAGGTTATAAGCTTTTCGTTAGTTTTCTTCTTCTTCTGTTTTACTTTTGATAGTAAATTACATAAAATCTCTGTATAATAAGGATTAATTATTACTGTATTACATTTCTTGTATGCTATGAAGGAAGCGCAAAAAGTGGTTAGCATGATTGTTTTAGTGGACATTTGAACCTTTATTTTTCTTGAAAATGGTTTTCTATCCATTCCAGCTATTGCTATTTAAATAAGGCATTATAATACGCAGTAGTTGTTCATCTGAACAGTCTACATACTACCTACATTGAGTTTTTTTAGTTATCGTCAATTAGTCAGTTTAGTTCGTCTTTCTTTTTGAGAAGTTCTGTATTTTGGTCGTCTACAATAGTTTTCAACGGTGACCATTCAGAATAGTTTCTCGATGAGCTGAAACGTCAGCCGGATTACAACTCACTTTCAACAATTTAATTGATCAGCTGTATTGTTTTTCTGGTTCGGTTTTACACAATTTTATAGCTAAAGGTAAAGTTTATATAAGCTTTGTTGGTTTTCTTCTTTATATTTTATTCCAAGTTTGCAACATTTAACATGTTGATTGATAAGACATTTTTAATTAACATGTTTAATTACTATTGATTGAACTGTTTAACCTTAAAGTTTCAAATATTGAGATCGTGCAAATACCGCAGGGTTTACATAATCATAAATGGTAAACAAGATGATTTATAAAACTAAAATTTCCAAAGATTGTACATGCAGATAATGAAGTTTTGTTGGTTTCAAATGCTCTCAAATAGTTCGTTAAGATATATTTTCGCGTATGTAATAATATTGATGTATGTAAATACGACACGAAATATAATAATGCTTTTGCTTGAATTACGAATTGCAGAAGCATTGTATTATATGTTTATATTTTATAATATGATCAGAGCATTTGCTTACAGTATTTTGTTATATAGGATTTCATTTCAGCAGAACTATTTAATGCATAAACGAATTTCGAGATATTTGGTAATTAACGCAACGCTGTTACATACTTGTATAAGAGAATACTGTGCTTACCACTAATGGTAGATAAAGAATTTCTGGGTGCTAATACATAAGGTGACAAGAAGTCCCCGCTAGGCATGGTGATCAACGATTGTTGACGTTCCTGCTGTTGCGAATCTTCGCGAGTCACTTTGAATTTTATTGAAGTCATTGTCTTGAGCAACACTGTAAAAATGAAAACACAAATAAGAATTGTTAGAGTAACTTGTACTATTCGTTTCTATATATGTTTCTATATATATATATATATATATATATATATATATATATATATATATATATATTTGTTTGAACGAAGATTCTCGCGGTTGTAAGTATGGATAATATTAGATTATCGGGCTCCTCGCGTTGTTGGACAGATCGGCGTCTCGACGTATAGATGATATCTCAATCATCTTCTTCAGGAGTTATTTTGTAGTGAAGCGTTGCTTCAGGTTTAAGCTTCACTACGAAACAACTCCTGAAGAAGACGATTGAGATGTCATTAAAACGTCGGGAAGCCGATTCTTCCGAGAATGTCTGCCCAAAATCGTGGAGAGCCCGAGGATCTAATATTAACCATATATATATATATATATAGATCTGTCTAGGAGATTATTATAATTATTACTGAATAACATTTCGATGAAACATCTATATGTGTACTGGAAATTGAAATTTCAAGGGAATTTTACCAATGACTAACCTTGTCTATGTATCGTAAAACTTTTTCAAACACTCGCTATTTTCGCATTTATTATAAATTACTCGTACTATAGACTAACGCTTTTAAACTAAATAAACTTTATATTGTGAAGGGGATTCTATTTGTTCAAGTCTCCCCAGAGACTTATAATCTGTGGCTCATTAAAAAAGTACTCAACCCACAAAACTATTACAAACTGTCTAAAAGATTTCTTCTTAATATAAAAGGTACCCAATAAGTTAAGGTACATGCGCGTCCTTAGTACTTGATGTTTATTGAGCAACTACTGCTCAGTAAGTCATTTATACCACAGAATGGTTCAAATATAATAATCGCATAGCTATCATTGAATTGTATAATACGAGAAATAGTGAACGAGAGATTTTAACTCTTTCTGCATCCCTTAATAGTAATGACGTTTCGTATCCTTTCTGAGACTGATGATGTTGATCACCACCTTGCCGGTAGCCCGAGTTCTGCACGTACATCAAATACTATGATAACGTGGTCATTTGAATTCTGACCGGAAGCAAAAAATTTGGTCCCATATAATGGACATCACACCGACAACAATTTTTGGTCTTATTTAGGAATACACATGGATGCTTAAAAAAAACGAACATTATCTTACGAGGGAGCGTTTTTATATTCGCGGAATGAGCGGGTTGTAGAGGGGTGAGTAGGCGCATTGGGGGCGTGGCCTATGCAGCGACTCATGATTAGTATAAATACGAAGTTTCATTGTTATTAGACACTTAGTCTTTGAGCTATCGTCAACCAAGTAACATAATCAGAAGTGAAAAGTGAAATATGGAAAAAATCGAATATCGTGCCGTTATAAAGTTCCTTACCAGGCAAGGAAAATCAGTGGCGACCATAATGAATGAGATGTCATTGGTTTACGGCGACTCTTGTCCAGGAAAAACCATGGTGTACAAGTGGCATAGTTTATTTAAACAAGGAAGGGAATCCCTTGAAGACGACCCGAGGCCGGGCAGGAGCATTGAGGTGACCACGCCAGCACTTATCCAAAAAGTTGAACAAATTGTACTCGAAGATGCTCGACTAAAGAAGAAACAACTCGCAGAAATGGTTGGAGTATCCGATACAACAATTTTTAAAATCTTACACGATCATCTCGGCATGTCTAAGGTCAGCGCAAGATGGGTGCCGAGAATGCTCACGCCGCCGCAAAAACAACAGCGCGTAGAGTGTTCGCGTGCATTTTTGGACCTCTGTAATGAAGACAAGGCTGGTGTATTGAGTGGAATTGTTACGGGAGACGAAACTTGGGTTCATAATTATGAACCTGAGTCCAAACAAGACTCCATGCAGTGGCATAAAAAGGGCACAACACCTCCCAAGAAATTTAAAGTGTCACAATCAGCTGGGAAACTCATGGCAACGGTATTTTGGGACTCGGAAGGACTATTGTTAATTGATTATAAAGATAAAGGTGTTTCTATAACCGCAGAATATTACGCTTCAATATTAGAGCGACTAAAAGAAGCCATTAAAGAGAAAAGACGGGGAAAATTGACAAAAGGTGTTCTGCTTTTGCACGACAACGCGTCCGTTCACAAGAGCCGCGTTGCGTTAGCTGCCCTGCATAAGGTGGATGATGAAGTCAAGGAGGCAGTTTCGGCGTATTTTGCAGATAAAGAGAAATCATTTTTTTATGAGGGTATAAATAAATTAATTGAAAGATGTGAAAAATGTATCCGTCTTGCAGGTGAATATATTAAAAAAGAAAAATAATTTGGTTTTTTTATTTCCAGCCCTTGTCCCCCATTCCGCGAATATAAAAACGCTCCCTCGTATGTCCAACCTTGAAGGCTAATGTTAAAAACAAGCAAAAGAATGATGAAACTTGTTTCGTTACAGCATAAGAGGTAAAATTTTATTCTCGGACGAGCCCGACGCCCCCTATAGAAGTGCTTCTCCTACACCGATAAAAGTGAATTTCTTAATTCAACAAACTATTGAATGACATGTTTTCATAAATTGAATTATTCAAGAGTTAGTTAAATAAATATAAAGCGATGCATAGGAAAAATTGTTGAAAGACATCAAATTATTTTATGCAAATGAAAAAATTACAAACGTTCACAGGGCTACATTATGGAAATTTCAAAATAAGCAAACGCTTTTCTTTCAATAATGAAAAAGAGTTAATTCAATATTATTTTCTGCTTGACTCTGAAAGAAGGCTGCTCATTTATGTTCACTTACGTGCATGGGCAAGAAAGACATCAATGTGCAGAAAGTGATGTGTTTATTTAAATTTGTTGTTTAATTTATAGAATTTTAAAACGAAACAACCAGATAATTATAGTGGCGTACGCTTTATTTGGCAATTAAAGCATTTGCTTGAATGAACGTATATTTCTCTCACTACTTTATATAATCAAATATTATTATGTTGTTTTAACAAAAAATAGACAAAAGATTTTAATGTGTATATTGTGTTGTCTTGTCAACGTATTTCAAAATGTTTTTGCTTTTTTTATAAACACTGACTAGTGCGGTTTAGAGCAAGTTTTTGTTTTATACTGATCCACCCAGTTACGTTATTGTATTTTTCTACATTAACACTTTCCGTTATCAGCTGCTGTAAGTAAAAGAAAAAAAATCATTATTTTAAAAGCTATATTTTATGGATCTAAGGAAGAACATTACGGGTTGATTGAAAAAATCGCTTGTTTTATTTTCTTATAAGATTTATGATGTATTATACTTAATGTTGCACCAGAAGGACGAATCGAAATATTGTAAATTAAATATTAACTAGAACTTGATATGATTTATTTTAAATTTGTATAATTCGAAAAATGTTTTAAAATATATACAAAATTATACTTACGTTTCACTCTTGTCTCGGGCCGTGGGTACTGCACCTGTTCACTTTTTGAAATAACATAATCTATACTTGGGTAAATGCTTATGCCCTTTTTCTCGTATACATTATTTACTTATCATACCCTTAGTAGAATATTTTCAACAATATATTATATATTTTTTTATCCGATATTCAATTATTATTCCAATAAAAATATTATAAAATAGAAATTAATATTTGAATTCATTGTCTTTTCTCTAATAATATCTTTTAAAATCATGAGAAATATCTACAAATTAAATTGCTAACAAAAAAAAAATCCAAAGTTAAATTTTAATCGCAATTAGACTAGTTTATATTTAGATACCAAATACAATGAAATTTTTTATTTATGTTTTCAAAATTTTCAGTCAATATAAATCATAAACATTAAAACAGAGAAATAACTAACCTACTTATAAATTATCATTTCTAACTTAATATAACTAATTTCTCTTGTTAATTTTTTTCACTATATACATATGTATATAGTTTCCATTTTAGAAACAGTAACCGTATTGTACCACCACAACTTACAACAGTCTACATAAACATTGTATTCAACTATGAAGTAATTTCATAATTATGTATTATCGTTTTCACATTTTAAAAATTCCAAAATCTTAGAACTGATAAATACTATAAATACACTCCTTATATATATGTATATATGTATGTATGTTGTTATGATTAGTAAAAGCAAGCAAACAAATTGCCTATAGAGGCATTAATTTTATAGTACTTCATAGTTAAGTCATATGTTTGTAAAATATTCCATGTAGATTTAGAATTGTTTGTGGTACAAAATCCTGTGAAAATACATATGTGTTTTGATATTATCAGAATCATTCATTTCTATGTATGTGTACATAAAATGATTGTAAGTGGCTTAGAAGAGAAATAATATTGAAAACAGAATGAGGTGGTAAAATTAAAGAGGATTAATCGAGAGATTATATAAGTACATAAATATACACGTATGTATGTATGGAATTATTACACTCCTCTTCCCACTTGTGTAGATAATTGCCGCATTGCTTACATATACATTGCATATACTTAGTTACTTCTAGAGCTAAAACTAGCCAGTACTAGTATGAGGGGTTTCTATTGAAAGATTTTATAAAGGGTGCAACACATAACGATCCTCTAAAAATTATATGGCAACACCGAAGCACTTAAATGCTAACTATCTGCTATTAAAACAATTGCAATATCAATTAATTGGAGAAGACAAAAATAAAAAACCCAAATCGATTAGGATGACAATCTGTGGGTTATCTGAACTACTTAGAGTAATTAATTGAAGTATTAACGAACAGAGTAAGTATAACATTCCTTACTTAACTCGAAACAGTATAATTTCAATAAGTACAAGAACGAACAAACAAATTTATCTCCAGTGAATATATATTAAAATATAATATAATAACAACAAGAACCCTATCATATCTGTAAATCCACTTAGGATTATATAGTTGAGATGACGTACTATGTCCTTTTAGAAGAATAAATATTGCGACAATTTAATTAGTGAATATTATTAGAATTATTAAAATACGTTATAGGGCCGTAATGATATAAATTCAATGAAATGCCAATTTACAAATCAGGCAAGACAAGCGAAAACTAGTGAAAATATTAAATCATCTAATTTTAATATTCGCGCCAAATATTTACACAATATACAGTGATGTACCTAGAAATTGAACTAAGGCTAAAATAAACCCGCAATAATATACATATATATATAACGGGTGGGCCATTTAAAAGTTTAAATTTAAAAATGCAAAAAACAAAAACGGTTTGAAATTTTGCCAAATTTATTTTTTTGTTGTGAAGTACAATTGTTCCGGTTAGAGACGGAATATTATTTAATTCATATGGCTGCCGCGGCTGGCCTCACAGTACCCCATTCGATCTGACCAATTTTCGAGCACTTTTCGAGTGTATGAGGTCGTATCTCGGCAATGGCAGCAGGAATGTTGGCCTTCAAATGCTCAATTGTCTCTGGTTTGTCGGCACAGCATTTATCTTTAACGGAGCCCCACAGAAAATAGTCCAACGGTGTCAAATCGCAGCTTCTTGGCGGCCAATTGACATCACCATTTCGGCTAATTAAACGGCCATCAAACGTTTGACGCAATAAGTCGATTGCGGCACGAGATGTGTGGCAAGTTGCACCATCCTATTGAAACCAAACATCGTTCACATCAATACCATGAAGAGCGGGCACAAAAGAATCGGTTATCATGGTGCGCTAGGTGTCTCCATTGACCGTAATGGTTACGCCGTCCTCATTTTCAAAGAAATATGGACCAATGATTCCTGCGCTCCACAAGCCACACCGTAATGTGTGCATTGGCTTCTGTAAGACAACGTGTGGGTTTTCTTCTGAGCCCCAAATACGGCAATTTTGCTTGTTAACGTACCCACCAAGATGAAAATGAGCTTCATCCGAAAAGATGATTTTTTTGGCAAAATCGACATCATCGTGCAGTTTCTCGTTGGCTCATCTAGCGAAGCGGATGGTCATGCGGCTTCAACTCTTGAACCAATTGAACTTTGTAAGGCGTCATACCGAGATTCTTTCGCAAAATTCGACGTAAACTGGTGCGTGAAATGTTCAATTCTTGAGAACGATGACGAACTGATGTTGATGGATTCTCACGCACACTCTCAGCCACAGCTTCGATATTTTCGTAGATATTGAACAGCTGTCGTAATTAATTAATTGTATATATTTCATAGGTAAACATGGTCATTTTGTTTACTGAAAAGTTGTCATTCATGAATCTTGTACCCATTTCGTGGATTAATATAGCTATTTTGCTACACCTATTCAATTTTGTATACATTACGTAGTTAACGTAGCTATTCGATTCCTCAGACAGCTGCTATAATTGCGCAATATACGCACATTTACTGCTGACTTATTATTATAATATAATTATTCCTTTGGACACAGTTTGCCAGTATACAGTCTGACACTTTTAGTTGTGCTTCTTAAGGGACACATGTGTCATAAGTCCTATGAAAACAAACATTTGTTATCTGAGTACATATTCAGTTACATGGATGTGAACAGGTCATCAGAAATATTTTAATATATATTCATTGGAGATTAATTTATAATTTTGTAATTTATAATTTATAATCTAATAAAACAGTATAATTTCAATAAGTACAACTTTTGTTAGTTTTGGCTATTGAAATTATACTGTTTCGAGTTAAGTAAGGAACGTTATATTTAATGTGACTAAACCTTAGCATAAAGCTAAATTCAATTCCCTAATATTAATATTTCAACTAATTGCTCTCAGTAGTTCAAATAAACTGACTGATAGTTATTCTTATCGATTGGAGTCTTTTTATTTTGCTTCGACTTCTCCTATTAATTGGTACAGCAATGTGGTTTTCTGGTCTCCCGAAACATTTCTAAAGCACGCAGTTAGCATCCAAGAGCTTCGGTGTATTATCAACTTATTAGAAGCATATACCTCTTTCTACTACATTTTGGCATGCCAACATATGACATAATATGATTATATTTTGGTGAGCTAACGAAAAGAAATAAACTATTTTATTATATATATATATATATTGTTGTGACTGAAATTGTTTATTATATAAAACCCCGTGAAAATGCATATATATACATGTGTTCTGATATTATCAAAAGCATTCATTTCCATGTATGTGTATATAAAATGATTGTAAGGCACTTAAAAAAGAAATTAAGTTTAAAACAGAATGAGCTAGCAAAATTAAAACATGATTGTCGCATTGTCATGGTGGAAAATGATCTGTCGTTTTCGGTTTGTTTTCCTTATTTTTTCAATAACTTTTAGCAAATAAGTAGTTGGTGATTTTGATGGAGCCTGTGGTTGTGTAACTTAATCACTAGAGGTTGATATATGTACAACCCCTTTCCACATTAAATTTCGTACGCACAGTGTACGTTTTGGCTTTCGCCTGTACTGTTCGTGTGCAGAATTTGTTTTCGTACATGTATTTTGCCGTAGTTTTCCAGGTGCGACACTGTTTAATTATCTGCTGATTATGACAACTTAGTTGTCGATATACGTGCACGAAATTTAATGGGGAAAGAGGTTATATATCAACCTTCAGTGATTAAAGCAAATAGTTGTGTAGTATTCGGAACTGACCATTCTACAACTCTCTAAAGGCACGGTTGCAACGTAACCGGTTTTTCCGAAAAAACAGACGACCATTTGCTTTGGTATGATTCGCGCGAATAACTTTTGTTATAATAGTTTTGTCTCATCTTGGAATACCCACACAGTCTACGCTCTTTACTATCGGGCTCATACATATAAATCCAAGATTCATCACCTGGACGACTTTATAAATGTTCTTTGAAGCACCGCCATTGTATTTTGTGTACATGTCCTGGCACCAATCGACACGAGTCCTTTTTTGAGCGGTCATCAAATTATGTGGTACACAACGTGTAACTTCTAGCTTTTTAACGGCTACATGTTCAATGTAGGATCTTATGCACGCTAGTGTCACTAATACCTACAGATGCCCCGATCTCACGGTATATCACATGACGGTCTTGCATTATCAATTCAGACACCGCATTAATGTTTTCCGAACTTCACGAAATTCATCGTCCAAAGTACGCCGTCTAAGTTTGAATTCTCTATACCAACGATATACTGTAGTTTTCGATGGTGCTTCATCACCATATAAAGAATTCGGTTCGTCGATGCATTCTTGTTGGGATAATTCACGCCGAAAGTTATGAAAAATAATTGCAGGAAAATGTCCGTAATTCCATTTTTTGTAGTATGTTGATGACATAATTTGTGCCGTTCCACATAACAAAATTTAAGAAACCCTAACTATCTTTAATAGGTTAAACTGTCACCTCAAGTTCACAGTTGAGACCGGGAACAAAAGCTCGATCCCATTCTTGGATACGAGGGTTATAAGAACAAAGGATAATTCAATTATCACAGACTGGTATAAAAAACCTACGGCGTCTAACCGATACATCCATTATCTCTCCGGCCATCCACTTAACCAAAAGCATAACACGGTGATAGCAATGAAAAACAGAATCGTACACATTAGCAATAGAAAGTTTCTTAATAACAACCTCAAAGAACTATTTAGGATTTTCATTAGCAATGGTTATCCTCGGCATATCTGAAAAATTTTAATATACAATACCAACTTTTGCGACGGACCTACTGAGGATGAGATGCCCTTGTTTGTATATAGAAAGTTGCCTTATTTATCGGGTCTTACTGAAAAGATTATAAAGATGTTTAAAGATTTTAAACATTTAAAGATTGCCAAATATAACATCACTAATTTGCATACACTATACACAAAAACAAAGGATAAGACGCCGATCCTATTTAACATCAATAGTGTCTACAAGATCAATTGTGTAGATTGTGAAGGTTGCTACATTTGGCAGACTTCGCAGTAGCTTAAATAGTGACTAACCCAGCATAGAAGTGATTGCCGGGTCGGCAAGAATTCATGTGCACTAGCACGGCACTGCACCAATGACTCACATACGTTTGACTTTGAAGGTGTTAAGACTCTGGAAACCGAAAACAAATATAGGAAGAGACTGCTTTTGGAGATGTATCACATTAACAAGCACAGAGAATGTATCAATTACAGGTCAGACGACAGATTACACGTAATTTACTGCAACATATTAAGGATACTACACCTGTTTTTATTTTGTGAATGATTTTTGATTAACCCCGGTATAGTTGTGGTCTTTTTCTGGTGGAGGTCTTTGCGTGTTATTGACTTTGGTTTGTCTTACATTTTATGCACACGCTTTTAATTCACGTTCTGTTTTTCGTGTCATGCCCGCTTTTTATAACTCTGTACAGTTTTACGGACGGACAAAATAGCTTAAACTAATTTTGCTGTGTTGAGTTTTGTTTTATTTTACAATGTATTTTACAATTGAAATTGAGAGTTATTTATAAAGGGTTTTCCAATAGGGACTTGACAAATTTTAATTCAAATTGTGAACGCACCCTTTCACTAATCGTCGAACTGTCACTGTCAATTTATTCAGTAAACTTAACATTTTCATCTTGGTAATGTACACGAACGAACAAGTCTGCAAATTATAAAAATTTACTACGGAAATTCGGAGTCGGTGACCGCTACTTTAAGAGCGTTAACTCCGATTTTCGGTCGTAATTCTCGCCCTAGTAGACAGGCAGTAACAAGTTTAGTGCAAAAATTTGAGTCTACATATTCGTTGTGTGATGTTGCCGTGCCAGTAAGACAACGGGTTGGTCGAAGTGTCGAAAATATCGCTGCCGTTGAAACGTCCGCAGCAAATAATCCAAATCAGTCAATTCCACGGCGTTCTCAAGAGTTGGGCATCGCCCTGACCACTTTATGGCGAATTTTGCGTAAGGATCTTGGTTTACATCCATACAAGATCAAGCTGACTCAAGAATTGAAACCGATGGACCATTTGAAGCGACGTACGTTCTTCGATTGGGCTCTGGAAAAGATGCGCCAAGATGATCAATTTCATTGAAAAATCATTTTCAGTGATGAAGCTCATTTTTGGCTCAATGGGTTCATCAATAAGCAAAATATGCGTTATTGGTCGGGTGTAAATCCACATGTGCTTCATGAAACACCACTTCATCCACCAAAAATAACTGTTTAGTGCGGTTTGCATGCCGGCGGCGTCATAGGGCCATATTTTTTCGTCGACAATAATGATCGTCACGTTACTGTGAATGGTAATCGTTATCGCGCCATGATTACCGATTATTTTTGACCCGAATTGGAAGATATGGACTTGGACAATATGTGATTTCAGCAGGATGGTGCCACAAGCCACACAGCACACGTTACAATCGATTTATTGAAGAGTAAGTTTGATGAGCGTGTTATCTCAAGAAATGGACCAGTCGATTGGCCGCCTCGTTCGTGCGATTTAACGCCTCTAGACTTTTTTCTTTGGGGCTACGTCAAATCATTGGTCTATGCCAACAAGCTGACAACGTTGGAAGAGCTCAGAGCCAACATTGAACGCGAAATAGCAGCCGTTTCGGCCGAATTGTGTGGCCGAGTCATCGAAAATTGGGTCAAAATCGACCGCTGCAAACGTACCCGCGGTGGCCATATGAACGAAGTCGAGTTCCATTCATAAATGTTTTGATTGTACTTCAACCCGATAATAAAGTTTTTGAAATATCTCAAATGGTCTGCATTTTATTTTGAAAAGAAGTTGTTTAGTCCATATTGGAAAACCCTTTACAATTATTTTGAATCAGCTAGTGTATGACTCCTTTTAGTTTGTAAGTATTAATAATTGAATTGTAATTGCCACTACTGTTGGTGTCTATTTGTAGCACACTCCTGAGAAAGCTGCAAAGGTTTTGGCAGCGAAATATACAGTATTGAAAACTAAAATTGTTTGAGTCTTTATTCAACAGACCGATACACCTAATAATAGTTGCCTTTAAGATATTAAGAGTACGGTCGATTATACAATCCTTACTATATATATTCGTTCATATTCGCTTAAATATAAATTTCAACTCATCGAAAATTTGAACTGCACCCATAGAATTTAAATTATTATTCAAGCTAGTATGTACCACTGTGAAAAAAATTAACAAAAGAATTTAGTTACAATAAGTTAGGAATGAAGATTTATGTATAGGTTGATTATTTTTCATATTGGCTTAAAATTTTGAAAACATATAATATAGACTAGTCTAATTTCGATTAATCATTGGATTTTTTTTGTCATCAATTTAATTTGTGTATAATTCTCGCGATTTTAAAAGATAGTGTTAAAGAAAAGAGAATGTATTCAAATATTAATTTCTATTTTATTTTACTAATAATTATTTATCGGATAAAAAGCATATAATATATTATTGTAAATATTTTATGAAGGCTATGATATGTATATAATGCATAAGAGAAAGAGGGCATAAACATTTACTAAGTATAGATTCTGTTATTTCAAAAAGTGAGCAGGTGCAGTACCTACGGACTGAAGCGAAGAACTTGCTCATGCATAATATTAAAAGAAAGAACTACTTACTAAGAAGTAGGTATAACTTTTTATATATTTTAAAACATTTTCCAAAGTATAACAATTTCAAATAAATCATCAAGTTCTAGTGACTATCTAATTAAAATATTTTGATTTGCCAATCTAATGCAACATTAAATACAATATAAATCTTATGAGAAAATAAAAGAAGGGATTTTTCTCCATCAGCTTGTAACGTCTTCGAAATATGTATATCTTTTCTTCCTACGAGTATGTCAAATATCACTAAGTAAAAATTTTAAAATGATTGACGAAAAATTATTAGTGATATTTTAAAATATTTATGTGTTTAAGTTCATTAAGTTTATAAAAGTTGAGTAAATAAAAAAAATAATTACTTTCGTACTCTATTTTTATAGCTTATATTTTTTGGGTATCGGCAAAACTCTGTGGATATACTGACTATTTATGCACATTTTCCAATAGAAAAATAATCCTTACTCTAATTGAAGGTAATTTGAATGGAGCCTATGGTTGATTAATTTAATCACTTAAGGTTGATATTAACTCCTTTCCACATGAATTTGCGTAATCTTTATACGTATTTCAACAACTAGGTTGTCATCATTAGCAGATAATTAAACAGTGTCGCACCTGGGGTCAACCTTAAGTAATTAACTTACTCTAATTAATGTCTTTTATTAAAAAAATATTCTATTAACTAGTAGCTGTTTGACTTCAATACATTATACAAAATTATTAAACAATTATATTATAATTATCTTTACTTTTATGTATACTTTAATTATTTTGTAGTGTTGAATAAAGTTTGTAGTAATAAGAATTGTGATTAAATTTCAAACTGATTTCCTAACTAATTAGATAGTCTATTAAATAAAATCGATTGATTGATTTTCCATGATTCTTTAAACTATGTAATATCAAACATATAAATGAACAAATAAACCACATCATTATAGATGAAAAATTGACAATCAAACTTAATACTAAATAATAATAATATCTCTTATTTAAATTTGAATTCCTATTTAATTAATATTAAATTACCCTCATTACAGGTATTTATACAATCAAGTTATGTTAATAGAAAGCTATATATAAACTGAACTGAATATAGGCATTTAGAAACTTTGAAATAAATTAAATTTAATATTTTTATAAAACAACAAACATAATATTAATAAAGATTTACTATAACTAAAATAAAATTATTAACTTAGCTTTGTACATCAAAAAGTTCATCTTTCATTTCACTCTGTTTGTCCATTTCTTCAACTGAGGTCGTTTTCAAATAATTCCCTTCCAGTTCAGTTTACGTCTGCCAACATGACCTTTTTACACATATGTGGCTTCTAAAGGTTGCTCCAAAATTAACGCAAGATTTGAATTAAATAGAAAACACAGTTTTTAGTCTTTTTGTTGTTGTTTTTTTATTGAATCATAAAGTACATAAGATAGGGTTATTTATGGAATAACACATCGGGCAAATAGCCTCCACGGCTTTACATGCACATACGCACTCGTTTGTCGAAATTTTGCATGACCATTATGCATAAATGTGGATGAATTTCGTTGATGCAGCGTTGAATTTCCTCCTTCAATGCACGGGTAGTTGTGGGCTTGTTGAAATAGACCTGTGATTTCAAATAACCCCATAAAAAGGAATCTAATGGTGTTAAATCAATTCTGATCACCGAAACAAGCGAGTACACGACTTGGAAATGTCTCATGTAGTAATTGAATTGTTTCACGGGCTATATGGCATGTGACACCGTCTTGTGGACAACACACATTGGCCACATTGATATCCAATTTCGGCAGAAAGAACTGTGTTATCATGTCGCGATATCGAGCACCAGAAATAGTCACTGCTAGACCAGCCTCATTTTCAAAAAGGTATGGTCCAAATATGCCTCCAGCCAAAAATCCACACCAAACAGTGACATTTTGTGGATGCATTTGTTTTTCGTGGGTTCTCAGAACCCCAAAAAACGGCAATTTTGGCGATTAACAGAGCCATCAAGGAGAAAATGTGCTTCTTCGCTTAGGATGACTTTGCGAAAAATCAGCATCCATTTGTTGATGTTAAATAATCCATTCAACGAACTCTATTCGCTGTGCATGGTCATTAGGCTTCAATTGTTGTGTTAATTGAATTTTGTAAGCATGGAGACACATGTCTTTATTGAGTATACGCTGTATAGAACTTCTTGAAATTTGCAATTCTTGTCCACGACGTCGAATTGAGGTTCCTGGATTGTCACCGACACTCTCACGCACTGCTTCTATATTGACATTTGAACGGCTTGTTTTTGGACGACCAGTGTATTTGGTAGTTGAATTTGATGGAGCCTGTGGTTGATTAATCAAGTTTATTGATCAAGTGTATTTGGTGTCTCCAACGGATCCAGTCTCCCTGAATTTTTCAGTTAATCTCTTCACAGTTGATGAAGTTGTTGAAACACTATTCCGACCATATTTTGTATGAAATTTTCGAACTGCGGCCGCCAAGCTTAAATTATTTTTGAAATATTGTTCATTAATGAAGGCACGTTGGCCTATCGTGCAACGCTCCATTTTTGCTAACCCTAAACTGTCAGCTGTCGAATTGTTTTTTTAAGGTTTGCCAACACTTTACTGCACAAATGACGACAGATTCAAATCTTGTGTTAATTTTGGGACACCCAATATGTCCATCGTATCACTGGTTTTTAAAATTTATATATTTTCTTTGATACTGTTTTTTTAATACACAAGTAATTGCTTTAAACATCTTCACTTAAATACACTGTATTTTATTACCACTTTGATAGTTGTTTTTATGGTAAGTAATATATTAATATTTTGACTTTTATCATTGTCACTTATTTTTTCAAGATTGTTGACAAATTAATAGTTTAATTTTGTTTACATTTTCAGCATGATTACTGAACAAACACTTATTTGGAAATGATTCAGATTTTACTTCCACTGCTACGAACTGCCACGAAGCGATTATCAATAAATCTCCAAGATACAAATAAAAAAAATTATTTTACTATAATGAATTTTTAATCGTGTTTGAATAAGAATTTGGATACGATATTCGGATCCTCCAAAACTTGCTAATCACTTACCCAAATTTTATGTCTTAAATCTCTGAAAAATATATCTAAAAATTCAATGTCGACTCGTCAAAATTCAATTTAAATTCTTAAAATATCTTATATTAAAGCATTATACTCTATTATACTCATTTTAAATTCCATTATAGTACTCCTATCCTTATGTTAGTTTTGAAAAATCCTCTAAAATAAATATGTCATACATATAACTGATACTCTATTTGTTTCACTTGAGGTATACCTTTTATTAATTAACATGATTTACTTCTGTAAAATCAATTCGTCTCAATAACAATACTATCCTTAAATGAAAAACTTCCATTTGAATTCCTGTACAAAAATATTCTGCTTTTTTAAATAGTCCACAGATTTTACGATAACCTTCTACTTATTGACAATATCATACTATTATGAGGTTCTATGTGTGACTATACATCAGGATACAATAAATTATTTAACAACAACAATTACAAATATTTGCAAAGTATATCCCTAACTTATATGTGGTTTAAGTGTTTTAAATTCAAATATATATATCTATGAAAATATTATTAAATAAGATTATTATTTGTTTAGACTTAATTTAGTTCTTAGTGTGATACATGGCTAATTATCCACAATATAGAATTTTTACGTTATTCACTATACCCGTAGGAGGTTCATTTAAATTTCTATAAATGTTTAAAGTTTTCTTAAAGCGATTGAATAATTAATATTTCTCCTATGTCTTAGCAGATAACAATATATTGCTACCTTCTAATGTAGATCCGTACCTTGGAAAATAGTACTGATGTTGAACCGTGATTAGAGAGGAACATTACTTCTCCCATAAGCTGTACATTAGCGATAGGAATACGATGTAAATTGATAATTACACTACTTGCCCTATATGTATATATATAAACACCTTTTCGGAGTATACCTCGATAACAATTTAATAAAAAGGGCTATGTGCGATGTCTCGCAAAATCCTTTAGTCTTTGAAATAAAATACTACACTTTTTCTATGTCCATATATAAGTATGATGTGTAGCAATTTAATAACAAGACTGGTGTGAGAAATATTATTTATTGTAAATAAACTTATATTTAACTTTTATGCCCTTCAAGATACTCTCCTCCTCTATCTATACACCATTGCATAAGTGTCTTCTATTGTTCAAAACAATGCTGTAGTTCATCAGTTGTTAGCTCAACTCTGCCGTTTTTGCTTTTACATGTCCGACAGACTGAAAATGTGTTCCTTTTAACGCAGTTTTCACTTTTAGGAACAGGTATAAGTTACATGGTGCGAAATCTAGCGAATACGAAGTATGATCAAGCACAACAATGCGCTTTTCCGCTAAAACTTACTTTATAGATATGACATTGTGAGCTGGTGCGTTGTCCTGATATAGAATCCATGAGTCGTTCTCCCACAAATACGAACTTTCCTTCCTTACTCTTGCCATCAGCTTGACTAGGACTTCCTTGTAGTATTTATGTCATAATAACACCCTTGATATCCAAAAAAATCATCAGCTTGCCTTCAATTTCGACTCATTCATTCGTGATATTTTCTGTCTCGGCGTTACGGTGGCCTTCCAGTGCACCGATTGACGCTTTGTTTACGGGTTATACTGGAAAATTTAAGTTTCATCACATGTCATGATTTTTGTGAGCAACGTTCCATGATGTCAGAGTAAACGTTCATCCGATTGTCTTTTTGTTATTGAGTGAGATTTTGCGGTACGATTTTTCCATAAACTTTTGTCAAGTTTAATTTGCCATGCAAAATGTGTCTTACTGTTTGTTTGTTAATGTTTACCATATCGTTAGTCATCCAAATGCTCATATGTCGGTCTTTCCACACAATTTCATTTATTTTTATGTCAACCTGTAACAGTGTCCTCTACAATTAAAGCTCGAAAGTAAATTAAAGCAGACAGAGAAACAAAACCACGGGTTGTTGCTTGGAAAGTGTCAAGGTCAATTATATTCCAATTACAGCCTCGCCCGATGCGGCTGTGCGATGGAAGGAGCACAGTCCCGTTATTTAATTGCCTCGTATACATCAGTACCTTATCGAAATGTATATCAATCAATTCTCCTTAAGGATTTTTCTGATCAGTACTTTCCGCACTTGCTAACTTGCAAAAATACTGGTTTACAATATTTTAAATCAAAAGCGTATAAACGGAAAAAATAAGTCGTCATAATTATATAATTCCTTGATATTTATAGTTAATACAAAAAAACATTTTTAACGAATGCACGAAAGAAAATACTTGCAGACTTACTGATATATTAACGAAATAACTTTGTTTCTTTTCAGAAAGCTTACACAAAAGAAACGTATGTCTAACATATGACGTAAATGTAAAGATTAACCATATATGTATGTCACAGTAGAAACTTTATAGAAACCTCTAGAGTGAAACAAATTGATAACAAACAATAAATATAAGAATGTGAATTTCTTTTATGTTTTTAAAGAATCTCAAGAGAAATCAATTGCGCACAATAAAAGAAATTGATATCAGCATAAAGAAAAATAAAACCTAGAAATATTGAATACTAAATAATGTATTGGTAACAAAAATATAAGCAATTTGTTCGGCAAATAAATCAAAGACTAATCTATAAAAAAAACAGATTATTTAAATTCATAGTGGCACTTTTGTAGAACAGTTATTATTATCATCATTATTTGATATTTATATTATCATATTATAATTTCATGCATTTGTACGTATTATGTATGAATTAAATAGTGGCAGGAACAATATATTCATTCTAAATTTAATTTTTTAATCTCGCTTTTGTTTTCATAATGTATTTAAATCACCTATATGCAGCCCAACCTAGCTTTACTTTAAAATGCTGTCATTTTGCTATAGTTTTGTTATTCATATATTTGTTTCTGTATGTACTAATTTGCCTAATTCTCGTTTTCGTATTATAGTGATGGTTTTTGCATTATGAGCCATTGAAAATATTTAATGTCAACATGAATAATAGTGACATCGCGTCAACTGGTATTTCTCTTAGAATTTTGATCTTATTCCTTATTTTGTGTATTTTTATTTTCTTTATAACAAAATTTATATAGACTCTCCATCAGCCTTTTCTAAACTATTCTTTTATGGCTCTTGATTATATTTCCTACAGCAATTTACACATCTGTAAAAATAGGTTTCTAGAAAGGTACTTCTTGGTCTATAGGTCTGATTTCTTAAATGTAAGGATTATAAGTTCTCCCAATATTGTAGCAGACATTGTTAAATATTCTTTCTAATTATTAGTCCATTTTCTTTACATTTTTGCCAACATTTCGGGTAGTATCGTATTTTCACCCTCAGCTTTATATTGTTCATACACTTTGGAGCTAGATCAATTTCTATAATTCTAATCTCGTATATCTCATCTGAATATATTTATGTTTCTACAAATTTTAAAAATCTGTGAACATTCCAGCATGTTGTCACGGACGGTTGGCAAACTAAATTTAGATTTTGGAGCCAATCTGGGTATGAAGGAATTCAGTTGCAGTAGCAAAACGTCAGCACGTCTGCCAGAATAATCTCCAGTTTACTAGAAGGCAATATACAGGGTGTTTCAAAAAGAATATACGTATTTCGAAGGCATATATTTATTAAACTTTAAGACATACGATTATAAAACTTTACATACATATTTACGAACCTCTCAAGTTCAGACTACAGATGTTCAATATGTCCTCCATCAGTGACACGAACAATATCACATGGATACTCAAATTCCTCCCATACTCAAGTAAACCTGTCCTTCATCGCTGTTGTTATGGCAGTACGGATCCGGTTCTTCAACTCATCCAGGTTCTGTGGGAGTGGTGGTACATAAACGTTGTCTTTAACGAAACCCCACAGGAAGAAGTCACAGGGTGTCGAATCCAGTGGCCGTGGAACCCAGCTGAGACATGCTAAGTCGCCAGGTTCTTGACAACCAATCCAACGGTTCGGTAGAGTTTCATTCAGATGTTCACGCACCTGGCGACTCCAGTAAGGCGGTGCCTCGTCTTGTTGAAAAATGAAATTGTGTTCGTGCAGCCTAGAAAACAACCAGTTTTGTAACACAGCGAGATACTGCTGACCGTTAATCGTGTTTGCATCAAAGAAGAATTGGCCGTCAACAGATGATCGGGATATCGCGCAAAATACATTGGTTTTAGGTGAATCTTGTACATGTTCAATCGCTGCATGTGGGTTCTGTAGACCCCAAATTCGAACATTGTGTTTGCTTGCCAGACTACTAATATGGAAAGTCGATGTACAACTGTAACTTGTACGGCTTCATAACTAACCGACATTTCAAAACACGTCAAATTGTTGTTGCGGGCAGTTGTAACTCACGACTGGCAGTTGATTTTGAAGGATTTCGTTGGAAAGCAGTTTGAATTCGTGCAACATTTTCTTCAGAAACACGAGGGCGACCAGGACTCTTTCCTTTACATGCACATTTTGTATCTACAAACTGTCGATACCATCTGCCAATGTTCCACCCATTAGGAGGATCAGTTTGGTAGCTCAACCTGAAACGTCTTTGCACTGCAATCACGGAATTGCACTTCGCAAACTCGAGAACACAAAATGATTTCTACTGCGGAGTAGCCATTTTAAACATATGACTGCTACCAAGAAAAACAGAAGGCAACTGACATCTAACGTCTATTAAATAAACTAGACTATGTATTCGTTTCTCCAATAGCAGAGCCAAGGCGCAGCGATCGATTGTTTGGACAAAATAATACCTTGTAATACGTATATTCTTTCTGAAACACGCTCTATTTGAAGAACCTACTATGAATCGGCTACAGGGACAAATAATAAACCATGAATATATTGCCTAGATCCCATATTTGTTTTTTGCCCATTACACATATAACACGGATACTATAGGTATATATAATTGGATAAGATTTTCGTGTGTAACTTTAAAGCATTTTTTGGTATTAGGATGCAATTTATTTGTTTTACACTATCCAGATATAGGATCCAAATTATTCTGTAGCAACAGTATGTTTATCTCACTAATGCGTGTATATGTATATCTTAAGATCGTTTGTACATGCTAAAGCAGGGCATTGCAGAGGCATCATCAAGTCTTTGGTATAGAGAAGAATCATCGAAGGACCAAGACTGGGACCATATATATTTATCAGTTGGTCTTTATCAATAATATACAGTTCATTCCGAGACCAAGTGAATTAAGTAAGTTTTTTTAAGAGAATTGCGTGATTAATAGTATCAGATGCACGCGACAAGTTCGTATGTAGAATACCGACTTGAACCCCAATCGTCCAAATATTCACTAACATATTAAAAAATTGTGGCTAAATTTGCGACAATTGATCGACCCTGTATAAATGCACATTGTGTACTTGATAAGTAGGACTAACAATAAGAAAAATGGACTTCTATAAAGCTTCTTCGTATACTTTGCAAAGTTACATAAAATGGAAATAGGTCTATAGTTTCTAATTTGCCATTGAAGTCGTTTCTATCTATTTCAAACATCCTTCAAATGTGGTACCATACATTTCTTTAAACTAGAACGTTGCAGTTTCCCAAATACGATCGTAAAGCTCCTTTTTATCAAGATCATTAATTATTATAATTCGCGCAACTACATATAATTACAATATTCAAGAGCTCATAATTACAGAATCACCCACAAAGAGAAATATTTTAAATATTAGTTATTAATATTATAATTATTATTATTATTATTAATATATATTCATATTGATAAAAATTTGTTAAAATTTTCCCTTATTTTGTTTTTTAATTATTGTACGTAACAACTGTTTGGCTACAATGTATTGTAGCTTGTTCAAGTACTAGAAGTAAACCAAATTATACATTGTAAAACTATGAAGGTAACATATTTTAAACAAAGTATAATAATAAAAGTATAATAAATAAAAAATAAAGTTAAAATTCTAAAAAAAAAACGCGTTCTTTTCTATGTTAGACGAACATATTTAGTAAATGTTAATCATTTATTGTTCATTTATTAGACAATTTGATTTTTTAAATCTATCAGATATTAAGAAACCTAATACATTTAATTTATGTTCTTTGTATTCTATACGAATTATTTTATATTCAGAAATAGACATATGCTTACTATTCAATAAACGATTCGCGAAAAAACACCCTTTTTTTAATATGTGTTCTAATATGCGCTTATCGATAAATTTTCTTGTTTGTTTAACATTTGCAAAGACCTAGCCATGTACCATGTATTAGCTGCTAAACCCTGACGTTCTACTATTTTAAACTTTGCCATTATTGTTTTCAATATATTTTGAAAGAGCACCATTAGTTTTGTATGCTACTAGAAAATTAAGTTTTTAAGAATTTTAACAATTTAGAACTCACAGGTCCAATTAAGCATTATTTCGTGTTTATTGGCAAAATTCTTTTTTGCTTTTGGGTAAACAGATTCAATGGCCCTCTCATACAGAGCTTTTTAGCGTTTATGATTCAAATTGGCAAGTATATGATGTCACAAATTTGAGGTTTTTGACTTAGTGTTCAATATTTTATGGTCTTGATTTACTATTTTATAAATATCGTTTTCTGAACTGTCTTCTGTAAGAATTTCATTTGAGTTTGAAACAATTTTGAAGAGCATTTCTTAAAATTCTACTGTATTGTTATTTGCAACCATTTCACTAATTGATAAACTAGCAGCTGCGCTAGATACGATGGTAGTTTGGGAAGTAGTGAGAATGGAAAAGAAAAACGAATTTTTTAAATACAAAATAATTTTTATTTTTCAATATATTCTCCTAAAAGAGCAATACATTTATTCCAATAGTGCTCCAATGCCCTTATGCCATCTCTAAAATGCGATTCCGGAAGGCTTGCAAAATACTCATTTACGAAGATGATAAGCTCGTCGTTAGACGAAAATTTCTTTCCACCTAGTGCCGTTTTCAATTTTGGAAAAAAGTGGAAGTCGGAAGGGGATCCGGCAAATAAAGCGCATGCGGTACTAATTGGAAATGCAACTCGTGGATTTTGAACATCGCAACTGTGCTAATATGCGAGGAAGCGTTGTCTTGGTGAAACAGAATCCTTTTCTTTGTCATTCCTGGCCGTTTGGCACGAATCTCAACATTTAATTTTTGTAGAAGTTCTGCATAATATTGTCCGTTTATTGTGGCACCTTTCTGAAGGTTGTCAATGAGCAAAATGCCCTTTGAATTCCAAAAAATTGATGCCATCATCTTGTTTGCCGATGAAGTGGTTTTCACTTTCTTTGAAGGTGCAGAACCACGTTCTAACCATTGTTTCGACTGTTGTTTAGTTTCGGGTGTACTGTAGTGTATCCAAGTTTCGTCGCAAGTAGCAAATCGCCTACAAAAATCAACCGGATTCCGCTTATAAAGATCCAAACACTCATTGGAAATGCGCAAACGAGTGAACTTTTGATCAGCCGTAAGCAATCGCGGCACCCATCTTGCCGAAACCTTGGAAAGGCCCAATTCATACATAAAAATAGGCAACCTAAATTACAGTGCATTTGTTTTACCAATTAGAGCGCCACCTATGTGTCATTCTTACTACTTGTCAAACTATCCTCGTATATGCAAAACGCTTTCAACTAAAACTTTATTTGATTTACTTTAGAATTTATTTCTGTTATTTTACTTATATATTTAATTTGATATTAATCTTATTGGGAAGCATTTTGCTCGCTGTAGTAAATTTCGTATTTTTTAGTCAAATTGATCTTCTAACTACACCGTATTTGCTGCTATAATTGAAGAGCAAGAATAAATGTATCACTCGTCCTGAATTATATTTCTATTTGTTGTCTTAAAAGCGTAAAAACACCATTTCTTATTTTTTTCTTATTTATATCTTTGAACACTAATATTTTGCTTATGTTTATTCAGTTTAATACCTATCTTTTCGACACTTTTTGTGTTTCACATTCTCGAACAAAATGTCCCATAATATCACTCATAACTAGAGACGTCAGATTTTTCCTTCCTGGCAGTGCCACCGGCTATGTGCGAATACATGAGACTGTGTTTCACAATGTCTTATAAATAGCGTCAAAACATACATTTGCCTTTGAAATTTTGTTCCATGTTCTAGTAAAGCTCCAATAAAAATGTCTATATGGTAAAATTAACTATACCAACTAGTCTTTCTGTAATAAATGAAGAACATTGGAACTAACCTGCACCCAAAGCATCTTGTTTTCGTAAAAATATTATATTTACTATAGAAAGACAGACAATTAAGTAATATAGGAATGGTCTAAGAGGAGTATGTGCGAGAGAATAACAAAGTTAAATTTGAGAGCTATATTTTACTGTTAGCAAACAAGTTAAAGCTCCCAACTTGTTTTCTAATAGGAAAATATAGTTCTCAAACTTTACTTGGTTATTCTCTCGCACATACACCTCTCAGAGCATTCTTACATTACTGTCTGTTGTTCGATAACAAATGACGAACTTGTTTCCGCCATTTTCTATATAATTACCTTTTATAAAAGCAGTTTCGGATTCAAATACTGTACGCCTTTTGTAGTATTAAGACTAGTCTGAACCTATATTCTCTTGTTTTTCGTAAAGTTGTTTAGGAATTTTAACCTGTTTTCCGAAAGTAATAAGCATTTTTAAGCTTACATGAAAAATTATTAGGTTTTCTAGGTACTACCAACACACACCAAAGGAAGCTGAATTATATTCACTTCACTAACAATAATTCTTAGAATTTTATGACATACATATGTACAAACGTTAGAATTTAGTTTATTTCAAACATCTGAAGGGACCACTGCGTGGTGAAACAATCGTTATGAACAATAATTATATAGTATATAAATACACTTAGAGAAAACTAATAATCTGTATATTTGTTATAAATATTTAATATATACAATACACAAAAATGCTTGGTTAAAATATAATCTGCAATATTCAAACGATTCATACTGTCAAACTATGTAAACCCATTAGAATAATAGTGTTTCAACTTGCGCGGCTTTTTTTTTGAATAAATAAAATATAGATGGCGCACTGAATTTATCTGGGTATGTGGGCATGTGGGTAAGTGCGATGATTGACATTTATAAGAATGGCTTCGTACACGGTACAACAACGCGTTCAAATTGTTGAATTATTTTACGAAAATCAGCGTTCTGTGAAAAGACTTTTTAGAAAATTATGCGAATTTTATGGTTTACATAATCGTCCATCTGAAAGCACTATTGGTCGAATTATTAAAAAATTTTCATGAGACTGACTCCGTGGAAGATCAAAAAAGTGAAAAATACAGTCGTAGTGGTCGTTCACAAGAAAATGTTGGTTTGGTTCGTGAAAGTATTGCTGAAGATACTGAAATGTCCATTAGACGACGTTCACATCAACTTAGACTTAGTGGATCAGCAACATTGCATATTTTACACAAGAAATTAGTTTTGAAGGCATATAAAGTTAAAATAACACAGGAACTGAAGCCATTAGATCATTCAAAACGTCGTTCATTTGTCAATTTGATGAACAACCAGCTAATTTTTCTCAAAAAATAACGTTTTCTGAGAGACACATTTTGAACTTGGTGGCTATGCTAATAAACAAAGTTGCCGTATCTGGGGTGAGGAAAATCCACGAATTATTCATGAGAAACCTATGCATCCTAAACGAGTCACTGTTTGGTGTGCATTATGGCCAGGTGGTGTAATTGGACCTTACTTCTCTGAAAATGCCGCTGCTGAAGCTGTAACTGTCAATGGTGATCGATATCGTCGGATGACAACCGAATTTTTGTGGCCCGAATTAATGAATATTGATCTAGAGGATATGTGTTTTCAACAGGACGGCGCTACACTTCGCTTTGCACACGAATCAATTGATTTATTGAGAGAAAAATTTCCTGGACGTGTAATCTCAAGAAATGGTGATGTTAATTGGTCACCAAAATCATGTGATTTGCCACCGTTAGACTGCTTTTTTTGGGGGTTATGTGAAAAGTCGGGTTTATAAAAACAATCTACAATCAATTCCTGCTTTGTAAGATGAAATTATTCGTGTTATTGGTGAGATAGAACCAAAAGAGTGGACGTCTGTGGAGCTGCAAAAGGAAGCCGTTTAGCAGAAATTATTTTTCGCATATAACTGATACTTCAATTATTAATAAATAGTTTTTGAAAGTCAATGCAAATTATATGTTTTATTTATTCTTTAAGAAAACCGCGAAATTTGAAACACCCATTAGTTATGTATTTACGTTACAAGTTCAGAAAGTGACATGTTAAAGACTTAGATGTTTGTGAATAACGCATCTTCTTTCGTGTTTAGTATATTTTATTTTATACTGTGTACATAATTCCTAAAATTCCTATTTGAAATTCCAATTTTTTTCCTATAAAAATAAATCACATTATTTACTTGACATTTCTTACTCAGTTGCAGTCTGAAGGCTTGTTTTATTTACTTATGTCACAAAATTAATAACATGACAAATCGGTGTTTGTTTTATACAATATGTAGACTGCTAAAATCGAAAGAAAATATGCAGAAAGAAGCAAAAAAATTGGTCTCCAGAAAAACATTTTTTTTGCATAGTGAATAAAACTAAAAATTAAAAGCTGTCCAGAAAGTGTTACTGTATTGCAACAAGCTGTAACAAGACAGTATTAAATAAATAATAGTTAAGATTTAGTAATGATACAGGATAAATAGGAACTAATGAAAGGCGGAATGTTAACTATCAATAAGAAAGACAAACCTGACAATCAATACAAGTTAAAAGTTTAACATTTTAATATATACATAAATTATTGTTTTCAGCTTACTTAGACAGAAATTATAATTCCATTGGTTTTTGTTTTCAATTAAACTTCTCTATAATTATTGTCATTTTATACAGGCATTATACAAGTGATTTTGTTGAGTTCTATGATAAATATAATTAATTTAATTTCAATTTTTTATTTAAATATAAGGTACATTTTTTAAATAAAATGTCGTTTTCACAATATTTTTCGTTGCAACAATTTTCAATATTTTTTCTTCCTATCGTTAAAATTCGAAGTTGAAACGAAACCTAATAAATGGGTGTTCATATTTTCTAGAAATTCTAAATGAGAAGCTTATAGGTATGAATATTCATCACCTTAAGAAGCAATTGGAAAATGGTGCTTCCCTATTACGGATGACAGTCTATTTATAGTTTGACATGTTTTGCATAACATTTAATATCGTTTTTGCATTCTATTTGAGACTCCTGGTGCCTCTTTTAGACCTACAATTTGTGCTTTGGTTTTCATTACATTGTTCAAAAACTTTTGAGTATCTATAACAATGTCATTATATATATATATATATATATATATATATATATATATATATATACAGTGTCCGCCAAATAATTTTGCAATATAATTATTAATAGCTATTCAATTCTAAATATTACATGCTACACAAAAAGTTGTTACTGGTTTTACATAAAATGCTAACTGTTTTAAGTAATCTCCATCATTTTCGTCATTCTTTTAAACGCTTAATATAATTGGACATAACTTTATAGAATAATTTCTGAAGTATAATTTAATCTCTCTTCTAATGTTTTCTTTTAGTTTAAGATTTCTTACGTATAAAGCATAATCTACAGGCGCAGGAAAAACTTAGGACGGTAATGTTCAGCCACCTAAAAGCAAATTCAAACCACTATTTTGAGATATCTAACAATTAAGAAATGCCACACATAAGGTGAAGCAGTATTGATTTATCTTTGTAATACAACATTTGGATTCTATGTATTAATATTTAAGATAACACATCTACTTAAAATAGATCTCCCTTCTACATCGTCGTAGTCGTCCTTTTGTTCCAAATGATTGTTCTCGTTCAGTTTTACGAACCGAACCCCCAAACGATTGTACTTTTGAAACATCTAAATTTATGTAAATCTTAAATGATTCCAATGATACTCGTACTTGATTTTCTTTTATTAACTTCTTTAAAAATAGATTTTATTTTATATTAAAATTTTTATCAATTATCAATATTTTCATAAAATCGAGCTTCTTTGCGGTTGCGACATTACATGTATATTATGTTGTAATGTAGAAATTATTTCCATTGATTTCTTAAAACAATATACATATGTATATTTAACATAACCGTGAACACTTCGATATCTTTAAAACAAGATTTTATTTAAAATGTTTGAATGGTAATAGAATTTTTATCGTCACATAACATTGTACTGTTTTATCTTTTCATCAACATTTTCATTTATATTGTATTATTTCTTCCTTCTATTGTTTAACTTGATTCATATCCTTTTCCAAAACTTCACTTACTATTAGAGTTGGCAGTGTGAGCGTTGAATCAGGAGCGCGCGCTTCAAAGAAGTACAAGGAACTTATCAGATAATAAATGTAAATGAATGCACACCATTTCAAGCAGCGCTTTCAGTATGCAGATGTACAAAGTGGATAAGTGGTTTTATCACAATCAGTGGTAATGTTTATAATGGAATTGTTTATTTACATTTATTACTTACTAAATCCCTTGCACTTCTTTGAAACACGCACTGCTGGCTGAACGCCCACAGTACCAACTGGTATCTCATTACTTTTATTTAATATCCCCGGGCTGATATTTGTTAAAAATGATGGATGTTTCTACGTTTCTTCTCTAACAATATCTACTATCCTTTCTTCTACGTAACGGACTGTATTTAGTAATACATTCACGTATAGAACGTCTCTATACTGCACACACCATTTACAGCAAACGAAAGAAAATATTCTTTTACAAACAAAATTATGACGGTATTCTAAAAACTAAATTTATTATTCAATGAATATTTAAAACTATACACAAACAAATGTTACAGATAATATCAATTCTTTATTACTACTCATTCTAATTAATCCACGCTTTAGAGCTGAACACAATTTCACATTTTTATAGATCCAAGATTATATCGACCTTATTATTCTGTCGCTTGGTTTTAGTTGACATGCCTGGTTTTTATAGAAGGGTCTTCCTCTCTAATTTATATAACACGTTCATGGCATTCTTAAAAGTCAAGTATTTTTGAAACATCAGGAAATAAGTACGTATACTCTTTTGGTCTAATGAAGTAGTTTATACTGAAGAATATATCCTATACCCTGCATACATTATAATTACAAAATACATAGCAATACGTATACTGTATAACGATATTGTTATCGTTATTTTAATTTTTTATACAAATGTTCCAGAGTTGATCGTGTACATATTTTAATTTGATTTAAATGAAGAAATAACGTTCTCTGGCTGTCGTGACGTTTCGAGTTTATTTATTTAAACCACCTTTATATTTACTACAAATTAAAGAACACTCAAATGTAAACAAACCTGTTTTATTTGTAATATATTTCGGCTATTTGCTAAAAATTTTTAAATGAAAGACGAAAAAGAACATAAATAACTTTCAAGTTTAAACGACTTCTGACAAGACTCGAGTCTCATTAACATATTTACTATAATATTTGCGTGTAGATAGTATGTTCTATTTAAAATTAAATACTCATGCCTGTTACGCAAAAACTTTTATTTATTTTCAAAATTTTTATCTACATACCTAATTATTCCTTGCACCTAATTACTAACGTAGTTTGTCCTTAAGGGATTATTGTCTAACGAACTAGTTTTAAACATTTACAAAATTATTGCTGAAACTGAATTGCATTCAGATGCTGTTTTTAGAGAAAGTTTTTAGATGCAAAAAAGTTTTGGCTCCTATAGAAATTCTTGAGAAATTGCGAGTCTACTTGTTAGGTATAAAATTTAAAGTCGTGACAAGTCGTTTTACTTTCTATAAGACTATGAACAAAATAGACGTAGTTACAAGAAATGCAAGATGTGCTCTAGTGTTAGAAGAATTTGGTTATACAGTTATACACAGAATTGGAGATGCAATGAAACACGTTGATGCTTTAAGTCGATACATGACAATTACATTAATTACATCGCTTATATATATATATATATATATATATATATATAAGCGATGGATATTTTAGATGTATTACATATGATTCGTTGTATTATTGAGATGGATTTTCATAATCACGTACTTTTGGTTCACAAAAATATGGGAATAATGATGAAATTAAGATTGTCCAATTTCTCTAAATATCTAAATATACTTATTTGGCGGAGTTGGAATTATTAATTGAAGGAACGTTTTGAGAGTAAATCAGAAAATTATGGCAGGACTTTTCAACAAGAAAGACTCCAGTATTTGATTGACAAGTTTCGCATTTGTATTTCTATGAAATTTTTTATAGATTTCTTTGAAGATTTAAGCATGTAGTAATGAACATATCACAGGAGTTAGTATTGAAACGATGTGGTGATGATAATGATATTATAACTAATGCTATTATGACCGAAAGTATCTAATTAATAATTGATTCTGTGACATGGCGAGTGCCGCATATTATAGTGGGTTTAAGTCAGGACATAGCATAACCAGAATTAACAACCAAAAATGCTTTAACGGGAATGTTTTTAGAGGGTGGGTGAAATTTGTGAAGCAACAAATTATAGTTGGTCAATCAAGACGGTTAATCATTTAGAGACACCTGAATATATTATTTTGGGTTTTAAAATGGGGAAGAAGGGGAAGTTGGATCAAAATCTACTCATAGATTTGAAGGAATTAATTTAACTCATGTAACAGCTTATTTGAATGGTAAAAGATATTCTTACAAAAATGTTCGATTTGAATTTGATGAAAATCGAATAGCTATTTTATGTAATATGTTTGCTAGATTTTAATCAATGGTTATGATTATAGTGAACCGCTGTTGAAGCTTAGTCAATTTAAATTGCGCCCTTTATTAGGGATTAATTGTTCATATCAGGAAGATGATATAGATAGTAGTGGTGTTAAAATTAGAATTTAACTTACAATGCACCTAAGAATACTATGCTTTATTGTTTAATATTACATAATAGATTATATGAATATTTACCATTTAATAAAGTACTACAACGAAAGTATTGGTGGCTTAATTTTAAGGTTGGGAGCTGGAATGAAGCAGGAGGAGTACAGCAGAAAATAATTAGGTAAATAGGATGAGATGTGAGGATTTTTTTTAATTTATTAATTTCCAATAGTATCGATTTAATAATTGTAATTTGATACTGAAGGTATTGTATTTAAACCGGCTATTACTTTTAGTGCATTAACTTGCAACGTGTTGCAAGATATGTGTTTTTACGGGACATTATGAATTGAAGTGGGAAGATGGGTGGTAGATGATTAATTTGATGATATTATTAAGAAGTTATCTTAAACATTTAAAAAAAGATGGGTTTAGTGAGTGCGGATAAAAATAAGAAAAGCAAACCAAGTTATACTTTTCACGTTGGAAAATTTGTTGTTTGTACTTTAGCTATTTGAATTTATAAATTTATAGTTGAAAAAAATTGTGTTGTAAGAAAATAATAATTGTATTTAATTTTTATATTATATGGTGGTACGTTATCCTTTTATGACATATTTGGAGTATTCTGGTGAATTTTATTATAAAAAGTTTGGTGCATTATATATCAATATGAATCTGATGGATGATTTCTTTAATAGAAAATAGGTATTAATGGGCAGAAGAAGTATCAGTTTAGAACTTATTTAGTCACGATTGACGAACCAATATCAACAAGATATAGATTTATTTAATTGTAGGCCTTGTATGGAACATAACGATACTGTGGTTTTTACGTTGTAGAGATTGTTGTTTAAATAAATACGAAACTTTGTAGATGTATATGTCGCTGTAATAAATAATTTAATCATATTTGTAAATATATTTTATTTATTACATGATGTTTGCTTTATATTAAATAAATATGTTTAGTAATTGAAATAAGTTTTTATTTATTAATATAGATTTATGGAGAAAATTAGATTAATAAGAAAAATAAATGTTCGTTTATTTAAAAAGTAAGTTTAATTGTGGAGAAAAGTAAGTTATAAAAGCAAATGAAGGTTATAAGTTTTTTGTTTAAAATGTACGTTATATAAGTAGGTCGAAGTTATTACAATTTTTTATCGTTAAAGCGGTCTGGGTGAAAAGGGAAAACAGGAAAAGGAAAAGAAAGAGAAGAAACAGAAAAACATTGGGACCGCCTAGTTCCGACTTTAAAAAGTGGTGATGGTAGTGGGTGAACGTAGACCGATCGTCCTTTCCCTAGGGATCCGGAAATGCGTAAATGCCAACTCCTCTCATTTCGTTGGGAGGAGCCAACGAAGAAAACACGCCCAGGGGAAGGAATATAGGTGACACCTTCTTACATCAGTGTGTAATGCGGAACTAAGAAAAATCAGTTTTCTCAGGATATTTATTTTTAATATAGAATATATAGATCAAGGACTTTTTACATAAATTTAGATGGAAATGCGGAGCTACGAAGGGTCGTTTTCTCGGTATACGAAAAAATACAAAATGGTAAGTATTTTTAATGATTTTCTTATTAATATTTTATTGAAAGCATTGAATAAATGGTACATTTTTTAAATTAAATTAAATTATCTATACAAGAAAGAATATATGAATGTAGAATTTATTAAATTAAATTATATATACAACCAAAAATATATGTATTAATCACAGCAGAAAGAACAACAGCATACTATATCTATGGATGTTGATAAGATATTGCATAAATGTATTGGAAATATTAACAATATTGACCCGGAATGGATAAATCGCATTGTAACACCACCCTACGTAGTAACATTATCTGGAGCTGGTGAAATAATTATAATACCACCTATTGCAAGTGCAGTTGAAATAATTGCAGTGGCATCACCTTACTAACAGACTTTAATAGAACGCTTAAAAATAAGGAAGGAATTCAGTTTCGATGGAAGCTACGGTTTGATAGAAATTTTGTCGAAGTTAGTCAATGATTATAATAGTACCGTACATAGAATAACAAAGCATAGAATCATTGAAGTTAATCAAAAAAATGCTAAAAGTATTTTAAGAAGCGTTTATAGTAATATCGAAATTGTTGATCCAACAATTTCTATATTAAAAGTTGGAGATACAGTTCCTACCAACAAATATAGACACTTATTCTCAAAAATGTATACTGGTACAAAATATCTATCCTACAATCTTACAAGATTCTGGAAAGGAAAATATTCTTGGTGGGTTTTATGAATCCGAATTGAAGAAAGCTGAACATTCTAATATTTATCTGGTTGAAAAATTTATACGTCGAAAACGGATAAAATTCTCGTTAGATGTTCGAAACACAATTCATGGATATTCATGATTAATGTACTACGAAGATTGCGATGTATACAAAAAGTTAAAAATATACACAACATTTATAATGAACTATTTTTTATTAAACAATAATAAACACATACACAGTAATTATTATTAACTATAACAAATACATAGTAATTAAGAAATACATTTATAATTATTATAATGACCACGGAGAAAATATGTACACATGTAACATATAACACATGTACACAATTCTAAAGTATTAAAACGATATGTTAAAATAATAAACAGATTTTCTAATTTTGAGCCAAATTTTACAAATTACTGATTTCAGAAATTAAACTATTTAAATTTTTCTCACGTTCTAACTTTTTTATTTGAGAATGACCTCATTCTAAGGTATTTTTTATCAGGGAGAGTATATCGCTTATTATTTTTACAAAAAAGAGAAACTATAGTGAATACTATGCAATTCAGAACGAAATAAGTACGTCCTTCTCATAACGGTTCCATTATCTTCTACTATACTTCTACAATTAGAAACAATCAATTTTAAACACAAAAGCTCAGATGAGTGATTTTCACAAAATATCTTTATTGAAAAAGTGTAACTGTTTCGGCAGTATCGTGAATTTTTCAGACTCACTATAACAGAAGTGGAATATATTCTAGTCAAGTAAATTGTTTTCAGATTGGGGGTGTTATACAATGACAAAGATATAAGTTTAGCAGGAGAAAATTGTTCAAATCTACTATCATTTAATAAACTATTACATTTTTTGTTTATTTCAATAGCTACAAGTAACGATAACTTTAACCCTTCATTTTCGGAATGTAAAATGGTGAACTCTGAATTAAAAGAACGATTATAAGTTGGAATCGTTTTTCTGATAATAATAATAATTATAATAGTACTAATAATATTCTTTATTGTCGAACAGAACAAGCCATTTATAACACAAATCCAATACAGTAAGTATAGTAAAGCAGAAAAGATAAATAAAAACAAATAAGTTTAGCAGGGGAAAATTGTTCAAATCTACTATCATTTAATAAACTATTACATTTTTTGTTTATTTCAATAGTTTCAAGTAACGATAACTTTAACCCTTTATATTCGGAATGTAAAATGGTGAACCCTGAATTAAAAGGATCATTATAAGTTGGAATCGTTTTTATGATAATAATAATAATAGTAGTAGTAACAATAATAATAATATTCTTTATTGTCCAACAGAACAAGCCATTTATGGGACAAATCCAATACAGTAAGAATAGTAAAGCAAAAAAAATAAATAAAGAAAAACTTAATTAGATATATAAGCAAACTAAAACATACGCAAGACTTAATTAATACATACAAAATTAAATATGTAATTACAAAATAATTAAAAAAATAGAAACGGAAGTGAACCAATAGCCGATTCAAGGGAGTTTTTCCCAAAAAAGGGATCAGAACATATCCTGTTAGCGTTCCTGCACATATGAGTTAGCGGTGCCGCTTGGAGAACATTAGTCCTAGCTCTCAGGGTAACAAACGAGTCGCGATATCTAATAGCATGAGATGGTACTAGGGAACAAACTTGAGCCAGCAATGATGGAGCATTCGCACCATTATTAACCAAATTAATAAGGAACTTGGCACATGCAACATCCCTTCGGCAAGACAAAGATTGCAAGTTATGCCTTTCCCGTAGGCCCTCATAATCTACTCTCCGCAGTGGGTATGTACCATCAAGGCGGTTTTGTATTCTGTATAGCCTTGTTTCCATAGATCTTCCAGATATATATGATATTTTAGAGCAATCACCTCAAGAAACTTAGACTCCCGATTTGTTGGATTTATTTAGTCTTTGTTATTTTTAATAAATTTTCTTAACGTGTTGTAGTTTGAAAAGCAATATCTGCATCATGTTTTTTAAGTAACTTACTTATTTGTTTAGATTGTGGACTTTTGGCAAGATTTTTCATTTTATTGCTTTCTTAGTAAGCTGTGTATTAAGTCAATCTTTTAACAGTTATTTAGCGTAATTTCTTTTAAGATATCTACTCTTTCTGAAAATTGTAAGTAGATAGCAAAATGGTAAAAAATCTGTGCATCATACTAACAGATGCTGCTATTTTTTGATTAAACGCGTGACAGGAAGAATTATGTATGGTAATATCTTGTGGGTAGGTTTATGACAAATTGCATATTTTAAAGGATTATTATTTTTAGATCTAGAAAGTTTAAAGTATCGTTAATTTCTACTTCAATTGTAAATTTTATATTCGGTTGTAAGTCATTAATAAAAATGAGAAAACTATTTAACTGCTTTTCAGTACCTATAAAACAGGCGAATATATCGTTTGCATATCTATACCAATATTGGAAATTCCTAAACAACGGAAAATTATGGATTTTGGTTTCCAAGTGATGCATAAAAATCTCTGTTAAAAGTGGGCTAATGAGGTTTTTCATAATCAGATCTTTGTTGAAAGAGTAAATATTGTTATTAAAATTAAAAGATCATAATAACATCTTTAGGCGGAAAACTAGGGAATAAATTTTGAACGTCAACAGAAATTGATGTACTATTTCTATTTAATTTGAGGTTTCATAATTTTTGTACTAGTTTCAGGGAATTTTTTATACTATAGGTGGGAATAAAATTACAATAATTAGTGATTACGTTGATCAAAAATTTTGAAATTTTAAATGACCGGGCTGTACAGAAAGATACTACTGGTCTAATCGACATATTACCTTTACGTATTTTGATTAACGAGTACAATTTTGGTAGTTGCGGAATTATTATTATAAGTTCGTATTAATTCTCTGGTGAAAAGATATTCGGCAAATTATTAATTAATTCTTTAATTTGTCTTTAGAATTTTACCGTCGGATCTGCTGTTTAAGTGGTGTAATTATTTCGGTTCAAGTCTGTTCAACATATTCTACTCTATTGATAACTATTAGTGAATTTTCTTTATCTACTCTTGTAAAAATCATGTCATTTGAAAAACTTTTATGTTTTAATTCTTTAGCTAATGATAGATAAGTCTGGTGTGATTGAAGACTATACTGATTTAATTTAGTGATTTAGTAGTAACAAAATCAAGTTAATTTTTTTGAAAGATTTCTGTTTTAATTGCTAACGTGTTTAGGTTCTTCATTTACTAATGCGCTATATATTGAAATTAAAACTTTATTTAATAATCTAGATTCATTTTCACATATGTATTATTAACCATTCCCCTTTCTACTTAGAAAGAATTAAATATCATAAAACAAATTGCGCTAAGTAACGGTTATAAGAACGATTTAGTTGATAGTTTACTAAGAAAACAACATAAAAAAGCTTTACGAGTGATATATCTGACTACACGAATAACAAACAAGTATCATCTATTGAGCTACATAGGCCCACAATCTAAACAAGTAAGTAAGTTACACAAAAAATACGTTAGGAAAATGTATTAAAAATTAACAAAGACAAAATAAATCCAACAAATCGAGAGTCTATAAACTTTCTTGTGGTGATTACTCTAAGACATATATCGGTTAAACTAGAAGTTCTATGGAAGTAAGGATAACAGAATACAAAGGAAGTATGAATCATAACACAAACGACTCTATGCAGTACATTGAAGTGCTTGCAATTGTTCTTTTAATTCACAGTTCACCATTTTCATTTCGAAAACAAAGGGTTAAAGTTATCATTACTTGAAACTAATGAAATAAACAAATAGGTAGTAATTTACTATGTGTACAGACAATGGGGACTTTGCTCTCGAACAGCGAGCTAGACGCGTTCTCGTTTTGTCGTTCAATACATTTTTATGCTGGTCGATAGAGGGAGATAATGTTTATTCATTGTTTCTCTGTATCGAAAAGATACGACAAACTCTACGAAGGAATCGTTTGTTAATAACACAAGCCTGCCTGACGATGAATGAATCTCTGAAACATATGTAGTAGACAGGGTGTTATTAATATCTGAATGATTCCTTTTAACAATCATTTATTCGACAAATCGCCGAGGTAGCAAGTGTCTGTCTAAATACGCTCTGGGAACTTTGTTCTCCAACAGAGAGAGGCGCGTTCTCGCTTTGTCGTTCAATACATTTTTGTGTTAGGCGAAAGAAAGAGATTTATTCAATATCTACATCTGTCAGCTTTGACAACATTGCAGAGCGGTTAAAAGAGTTGATAAGCATTTTTTTATATCCATCCTTCATTTCGTGTTTAAATATAAAGCTAGAAAACTGCTTCAAAAACTAATGTTTTTATGAGCTTATATAGTATCATTGTTCTTCTTCTAATTTTCAATGCCAATTTTTAAATTTCTGAAATATACTAGAACTTCGGTATCTTTTTAATTTTGATATTATAAGCGTAGAAGTCACTTACAAAATAATGTCAACATGTTTAATGGCCATCATAATCTTTTATGCATGTTCTGCTAAACATTTAGCTATTGTGCTTTTATAAATTGCAAATAAACTTGGGAGTCAAAAAATTGGATGTTTGGTCTTGAGAAGGGCCTTGTTGCTTCTGAAGCTTCGGTGACATTTCGTCACATTTTTCATTAGGTTTTCCTTACCATAGAGGTTACAAGGCCATAACCGCAATACCAGTATTTCCCGAAGGATAACGGAGAATAATTAAATAATAGTGTGATGAGAGTAGGCCGAGTAAATTCTCAATCGAATCCATAAGTTCAGTTGTACACACACCATGGGAAGATGTACAGATATGTATAACATATTCTCGTATCTCTTTAGAAATGTATAAAACATATGTGGGCAACAACCGGCCCGCTGTAAGATTTGATCCGACCCGCGACCTAAATATTATGAACACTACTTTAAAATGCACTACTTTTAAACGCGGCCCGCAAACGTACGAGGGAGTGTTTTTATATTCGCGGAATGGGGAACAAGGGGTGGAAATAAAAAAACCAAATTATTTTTCTTTTTCAATATATTCACCTGCAAGACGGATACATTTTTCACATCTTTCAATTAATTTATTTATACCCTCATAAAAAAATGATTTCTCTTTATCTGCAAAATACGCCGAAACTGCCTCCTTGACTTCATCATCGGCAGTAAATTTTTTACCCCGCAGCTCTTTTTTCATTTTCGGAAACAGGTAATAATCACTCGGGGCCAGGTCTGGGCTGTAGGGTGGGTGATTCACAATTTCGAAGCCCACCTTATGCAGGGCAGCTAACGCAACGCGGCTCTTGTGGACGGGCGCGTTATCGTGCAAAAGCAGAACACCTTTTGTCAATTTTCCCCGTCTTTTCTTGGCTTCTTTAAGGCGCTCTAATATTGAAGCGTAATATTCTCCGGTTATAGAAACACCTTTATCTTTATAATCAATCAACAATATTCCTTTCGAGTCCCAAAATACCGTTGCCATGAGTTTCCCAGCTGATTGTGACACTTTAAATTTCTTGGGAGGGGCTGTGCCCTTTTTATGCCACTGCATGGAGTCTTGTTTGGACTCAGGTTCATAATGATGAACCCAAGTTTCGTCTCCAGTAACAATTCCACTCAATACACCATCCTTGTCTTCATTACAGAAGTCCAAAAATGCACGCGAACACTCTACGCGCTGTTGTTTTTGCGGCGGCGTGAGCATTCTCGGCACCCATCTTGCGCTGACCTTAGACATGCCGAGATGATCGTGTAGGATTTTAAAAATTGTTGTATCGGATACTCCAACCATTTCTGCGAGTTGTTTCTTCTTTAGTCGAGCATTTTCGAGTACAATTTGTTCAACTTTTTGGATAAGTGCTGGCGTGGTCAATGCTCCTGCCCGGCCTCGGGTCGTCTTCAAGGGATTCCCTTCCTTGTTTAAATAAACTATGCCACTTGTACACCATGGTTTTTCCTGGACAAGAGTCGCCGTAAACCAATGACATCTCATTCATTATGGTCGCGACTGATTTTCCTTGCCTGGTAAGGAACTTTATAACGGCACGATATTCGATTTTTTCCATATTTCACTTTTCACTCCTGATTATGTTACTTGGTTGACGATAGCTCAAAGGCTAACTGTCTAATAACAATGAAGCTTCGTATTTATACTAATCATGAGTCGCTGTACAGGCCACGCCCCCAATGCGCCTACTCACTCCTCTACAACCCGCTCATTCCGCGAATATAAAAACGCTCCCTCGTATTTGCACATTAAAGTTTGGCCCACAACATGTCAAAATTTGCCCATGCCTGGTATAAAATATAGTTTACAACTACGATACTGTTATAGAAATATTAGTTTTGCGCGTGTAATTGATATTATTTAGACAAATTGGCAATAGTTTTACGTTAATCTAGTGCAATTTACCTGCGCTGGTCGTGGTCAGAATATTAATTTTATTAGCGTACTTCGTTTATTCGTAACGAACAAAATATATTATTCGCTTTGTAAAGGTATGCCTATATTTTTTAAATGAAAATTTTGTATACCTTAATATATTTAATAAAATAAAATAAAACTATTTATGTAAAACGAAATTTAGTATTTTTTTCTGAAATAAAAAATAATCCAAACATTTGCATGGGTTGTACATGTATTTACATATGTATGTACATATAAAGAGTACGAGTACCATCTATAGACAACTTGCAACTCCTTATCAATATATCTATCTCAATTCTTGGTAGAGATCTACTTTTGTCGGTGCGAAATGTGTATGGGCCTTTCCATCACTAGAGAATTCTCCTAGCGTGCTACGCATTTTATCTATAAGTCAGATATAGTAGACTGGTCAAGGCAGTCGAACAAGACCAAATGTATTCGTATGCACTATTTCACTAACGCACACGAATAGGGAAGATTCATTTCCTGTAAGTGTAGGCCTATGTATTTTCTTCACATAATTTAGCGAAATGGGTGATTAAAACTAGAACACGAACGATAAGGTAGGATGACGGTAGCAAGTAAAGATCGGTCTTCATCATGCAAAAAACATCACCCGGTCCACAATCTCCTAATTGTTCATAAAAAATATCAGTTTGATTCGCCTTCTGACAAAACTCTCAGCTACACACTTCTTACACAAGCGGAACTGTCCGTCATTGCGTGTTATATTTAGATACTACAAGGCGTGGGGTAAATGCGAGATATGCGACCTAAAACAGCCATAAGACTGGGCTGTCGCCAAATTTGAATGAACGGCAACGATGAGTAATGTATATATGTTCGCATCGGTAGAATATGTATCGACGAACACAATACGGGAAATGTTGCAGAGTACGGCGATTACGCAGAAATACTTCGAATTTGATCAGTAAAATATATCGTTAACAATTTAGATACCACATTTACATTTCAATACATAAATAAAATAAGTGTGTAGTTACTATGTGACATGTCATTATACTAAGGAATAAATACAATATTACGTTATAAATAAAACACTTTGTCTAAATTTCGCACTATATTATATATATACAATCGCCTTTACATACGAAATCGAAAAGCAATAATTAACATCCGATTACCAGAAAGGGGTAGAGGTAAAATATACATAGAGGATCATTTGTCGCTAAAGATTATTCTTCGAAATATCTATAAATATAAATAACAAGAAAATATTCAGAATAATTGAAATTATTAGGTACATTTAGAGCAAGAGATTAAAATAGAAACAGTGAGTGTTAAGAATTAAGATAAATTTAAAAGAGATAAATTGTTTAAATCTAGTTGATCATTAAGAAGGGTAACTGGATTGAGTTTACTGTACTTGTCAATTTCCGTTTATTCCAAGAAATTTAGTTAAACACTTTTACTTTACTTATGTAAGGGATTCCAGTTTAAAATCTTTATGTATATTATGATTATTTTTATTAGATGTTTGCTGAAGTTAGAATCGCTTCTTTTTTATTTTAGGCTTCCTGTAGTAGATATTCTTATGTTCTAATGTTGAATATTATTTCTGTTTGGTCTGCATACACACTATTACATTCTGGGCATTAAAGTTTATGAACACCGTATTTCTCCATAGGACCAGTTTTATCTTTTGTGTTAAATAATATTTTATATTTAACATTACTTTGTTTCTATAATTGTCTCTTGGTAAGAAGCTATCTGATTCTTGTTATGTTATTCCGCAATCATTCTAATGAAAATTTTTGAAATCGCTGACTCGCACACGAAAACAACAAATGCTACTTTGTCAATTTTCACATTTATCTTAGGATTTTCCAAATTTGAGTATGTCGTTTTTATTGTATATTAAATGTCTATCGGCGAAGCGAAAAGATATTCGGGTAGGTTGAAATTATCCGAAATAATTTAAATGAGACGAATCTTATACAAATAAAGATAAATATTATACTTCGAATGAACAGTTTGCCTTCAGAATCCCGAGTGTTTTAAGGTATACTTTTATTACTAAATCAAACTATAAGATTTCAAATATCTGAGATTCATAAACTCCCATATGTGCGTACAATATTATTTATTTTTAATATTATAATAAATTCCATACGTACTTTTCTTAACACATGCGAAAAGAATTAAATATTATTTAGGTACCGTTTTGTCTAAAACGCAGATGCGATAGTAAATGCAGTCTTCCATTTTACACATGTTCTTTTCAAACCAACTACTCGAGAAATGTGGAACAAATAAATTAGATTTCCCTCGCGAATAAGAAGCGGTTTGTAACTCAATTATATACAAGCCACTCTCAAAACTATATTAGCTTGAAATCAATTCGATCGCTAAATCAAACTTTTTTCATCACAATTTAGAATCATTTATTAGAGATGGAAAAATTATCATTACTTTCAATTTGCTAAACTATTTTTTTTAATTCTCATATGGAATTATAATAAATCTTGAATTATACGATTGATTCAAGTTAAGAAAAATAACGTTATTGTATATATTTCTCTTTTATCAAAAAATTAAAGTCATTAGCATCCAACTAACACAATATTCAAATAATTAAATGACAGACAATAATTTATAAACCATGATTTATTAAACTTAACTAAATTAGATAAATGTATTTATGACCAGAAATGAATAATCTTTTAAGAATTAAAATATTTTGTACAAATAACAAGAAATTGAAGTTATAAATAAAGAAAATTATGTAATCAAAAATATTTAAACATTATTAATAAAGAATATACAGTAAAACTGGTGTTTTATTTATTTATTAAATTAAAATTAAAAATTATAGCTAGTAAGCCTTAAAAAAGTTTAGACTTAAAGAATTTCGATTGAAAATTAAATTTTTATTTAAACGCGATGTTTAAGCTGAAAATCCATCGTCGATCTACTAAGCTTTATGCTCGATCTATATATCTTTATATGTACATATGAAAAGTGTTGGTTTTCGATTTTCTTCCGCATTGTAGACATTCTTTGGTTCTGGTACAAACCGTTGACTTCTGGATGTTTCAATTCTCTCTCTGGCATTTTCTTCATGAGCGCATATTAATATGACTGCGTTGTGCTGATGTGTGCAATCCCTTTACATGCACGACCTGCCGATTCAGTGAAGTGGAGCGGGTATCACTGTCTTGTCTGTTATCCGCAGTCGAAGAGCTTTATATTCAGTCCTTATGTTCTTGGTTGAACCTGTTGTAGTGAGTTAATTCGCTTATGCTGTCGCATAACTACACCCGCTGCAATTATTTTCTGAGATTACTGAATTTAGCTGCTTTAAGAAACTTGTTTCAAAGTAACGATCATGAATTGTTTGACAACGCAATTACTTTCAGCAGTATCAGATTTTTTGATTGTGAGTTTCAGGACATAATTAATCAACAAACGAGAAGACCGCTGTCACTAGCACCAGTGCAAGATTTCCAGCCAGCGACCACTCCAGAAGAGACCTTGCCTGCGTTGGTCACGAACTGCGTTTGGCTAGTCATGTTACACTTAGCGGAACCCAAATATATTCGAGGACGATTCACACTTTGAATCGTTCAACACCTCTACTGAGACGATCCAGAATAATAACGAAGGAAGATTAATTCCTGTCAGGAGAACGACGAGGTAATGCTGATATGTGAATAACTCCTCCCGGGAACCTCAAATCGTTACGACACAATTGCCTCAGATGCTTCGTATGATGATATGGCTGCCAGTTGCAGCAAAGGGGACAAGAACCAACCGGAAGAAGACATGAACTACGACGAAGCTGTTGCAGCCTCAAGGCACCAAACCCCACCCATTGTCATTCAGGACATGGACAAATGGATTACCATTACAGGGTACTTCGGGTACATTAATGCGAACTATTCGAAAGCAAGGAATACAGCGGGTGATATCTGTATGGGCCTATCCTCGCTCGTAGATTACAGAAAATGAATACCTTCTTTGAAGGAAAATACCACTTTTATACTCTCAGGTTGCCGGAGGGCAAGTCCGTAAAGGTCGTCATTCGTGGAGTCCCCAGAACCATCGACATAGACGAAGTCAAGAAGAATTTACAATCGAGAAGTTTCGAAGTCAATCACATTTCCAGGACGTGCAGGCCAATTGTACGAACACCAATGCCACTTATATTCCAGCTTTCGCTTTTTCGATTTATGGATTGCAAAGGGTTTTAGGGCTCTCCATTACCATCGAGGTACCGAAACAAAGCAGCGACATCTATCAATGTTTCAGATGTTAACGTTTTGGACACGGTCAGGGTAAATACCTTACATTTAGATGCGTTAAATGTAGCTAGATTCATCAGGCTCGAGAATGCTGGTTGAAAAATTAAGACACTTCCAGGTACTACAACTATAATAAGAGCCATATTGCCAGCTACAGGTACTACCCCAGGATCCCCATCACGCCACAAATACCCCTGCCTCTATCTCTATGCCATCCAGATCAGCGCTTCCTAGAATGAATGATGAAAAGTTCACAGGCCTGAAGAAGATCAGAACAGGCAAAAGCAGGTAAGTTGACATGACAGGGCGACCCCAGCCTGGCCCCTATAAAGCCCCCGCCCAGGTTTCCAAACTATCAACAATCTACCATCCCACTATCGCTCCCGTGAAGCAGCACCAAACCTGCTCCTGATTCAGTTTCCTGTCTATGACCTGCACCAAAGGCTACACCTAAGCCTTATCCCCAAAATACCTTCAATCATTTCACAATAGAGACCACCTTCGGATGGTTGTTCTTGGTTCTCAGGATAGATTACAGTTTATCAACCGCCAAAAGCAACGAGTAGGCACTCCACATCATCATAGACTTCACGCAAGAGATCTGTTCCCTCTTTATCACCAATAGAGCAAAGAGTGAATCGCCCCAAATCTCTGAAGATCGCTGCATGGAACATGGAATCCGTGATTACCAAGCAACCCTTTCTTAAAGAGTTTACGAAAAGATTCTCGGTGGACATAATCCTTTTCCAGAAAACGCGCCTAAACCCATGACATCACTTCAGCATACTTGGATACGTATGCTACATTAACGACAGGATGGCCAGAGGTGGCAGAATGGCGATCCTGGTTCTAAAATCCATCCCACATCACAAAATCTACACTCCAGATTTTGAAAGTTTCGAAAACACAGGTATCACTGTGTCCACCATATTATGTCCGTAAAGCGTTATTTCGTTTTATAAATCTTTCATGCATTTGTTGAACATTCGTTATTTAACTGCACTGCCTTACACATAGTCACGCACTCTCATTTCCAATAACTAATGCCAAACACAGAGCATGGAACTCGGGTTTACAAAATCCAGCATGTACCCGTCTGTATAGGTTCATGCTGGATAATGACATTTTTATGGACTGGTGGCATCCACCAGTTTGATACTACCGGCAAACCTGATATCTTAGACATAATAGTTGCCAAAAACCTACAATTCCAGTATTCCATTAATTTTTTTACGAATTCGATTCCGATCATAATCCTACTCCGATCAAGTTCGGAGAAAACTCAGAGACGCCTGATGCTATGGCGACCACCATGCCTTAGCCAGCCTTTGCGGAGATGATGAACATAGATCGCCCATTTGGGAGATATCCACGAAGAAAGTCCTTGAAAATGCTATCCATGCCCTTTCCAGGATCACCCAGCAGACCGCGCTTTGCAGAGAATTTGGTGAAGAACATTCGCCACCCAGATGCTTTACCTGGTGATATTTGGACTTAATACGTCAGCAGAATGTCATCAGTAGAAGATTTGCGAGAACTAGCGATCCAGCAAATCGAAGAATGGCGAATCGTCTGTCGGTCGACATCACGTGCAACGAATGGATCACAGAAACGAGCAATTGACCGCCGAAATGAAAGCACTTGAAAACTCACCTAAACTGTAACAGGCGAAGGAAGCGCTGAACATAAAACAAGTATCAAAGGGTGTCTCTTATCCATGGACTCCATGTTGTTATTTACTGTGATGTGGGCAAACAGAAGGCGTTTGCGAACCACTTAGAGGATTCCTTTACCCATACTTATGTAAACATTGATCTGGACCACGTGGAACACTTAGAACAGGTCGCAGAATATCGTGGACTCATCAGCAGAAGAAGTAATGAAGCTCGTTACCACAGGGAATATGAAGGTAATCGTCTTGGACAGAAAGAAGGCACCAGGATATAACAGAATTACCAACACAGTACTGATGATGATGTTGCACCTTGAACTGATGCATCTGGTGATCATCATTAACGTAGTTCTGAGACTTTGACACTTTAAGTCCACTTGAAAGAAGGCCGAAATCATCATGGTCCGGAAGCGTAGAATTACCGCCCCACCCGCCTGCTGCCCAGATTACCGAGGAATTCAACTGCCGTCTCTCTACCGGTGCCCTCTTCCTGAACGGGACCAAAGCATTTGATCGCATCTGGGATGAAGGGCTTCTCTTTAAACTTTCTGCCAACATTTCCCTTCCATTAGTTCTCAACTTCCATTCCTATCTGAGGGATATAAGTTATCAAGCACAATGGAAGTCGTTCCCAATCTATATCTATCCTATCAGAGGTCCCTCAGGGCTCGATGCTATCCCCAATGTTGTGTACATATTCCTTTACAAGATGCCCAAACTTGTCCAGTAGTGAGCCTAGCTCTGAACGCCGACGACACTGCGATTTTGCGCAAGCACTCGTACAGATGTTGCGGAGAAATTTCAGCATTGGCTCCAGGCGTTCGAGAGTTGATTAATTACCTGGAGAATCACTATTAACACTCTTAAGGAGTTCAACTGTTTCTTTCAGCAAATCCAGAAGGAACTTGCAGGCCCCATAACTGCGGCTGAACAATGAGGCCATCTCATAGGATGAAAAGAAACGTACTTGGGCATTACCACGGACAAGAAGCTAACCTAGAAGCATCACACGTGAACCTGGTCAAGAGGGGCATTGTCGCTCTGGTGCAGTTGTATCCACTTCAACACCACATCAAGAAACTCAACCCGAAATCGAAGACGATATTCTACAAGACTGCAGTCAGGCCAACGCTAACATATGAAGCTTTCGTCTAGGAATAGATAGCGAAAACACGTGTGAAGGGGATACAGGTAATACTAAGTAAGGTATTTAAGACTTATGACAAGTGCGCTTTGGTACACTAGAAACACTACGTACACAGACACCTCAAAATTCCCACAGTTTCCCACTTCATCTTTGACCTAACCCACTATCCACAGGAATCCACTTATTTTAGACATAAACATTCCAGTAACCTTGGTCCCACACAAATGTTCCCATTCTATTTTGCCACAACATTAATGACACACCACTATAATGACAAAGATCATACAATATTTATCTATAATTTATATTTGTATCTTTTTCTATTTCTGCAGTTTATATATTAGTTGTAATAATAGATTACTTACAGAGTACTAATGAGTATTTTTCAAACACATTACCTTCCTAGAAACACCAATCACATTCATGACATATTATTTACGTAAATGTAAAATATTTTTTACAGAAAATCACCAGCAAGTACTTAGAACGATGAACGGATAGAGAATTAGAGCAAGAGAAAGATTTCGCTTATTCTTAAAAACAGTCGCCAAGGCATTTATTGAAATTTATCGAAATAGAAATGCGATCAAGCAACTTTCCTATTTTGATTGCTTCCTTAATGTTTATTTCTCTAGGTGGGTATTTATAATGAGTATATTAAAATATATTCTGTAACTTGTCGTCATGAAATTTGGTTTTCCGTTCCTGTACAGCTAATTTATATTCATCTCTTCTCACGCTGATTTTCAGTTTCGTTGGGGCTATATACGATTGATCACAATCCCCGCATGGAATTTTGTAAACACCTTGATCTTCATACATTTCTATCATTAAGAAAAGAAAGTTGAGTATTTGAATTTGATGGAGCCTGTGGTTGATTAACTTAATCACTAAGGTTGATATATAACCCCTTTCCACATTAACTTTCGTAATTCTGAATACGCATTTCAACAACTAAGTTGTCATCATCAGCAGATAATTGCAAAGTATCGCACTGGTAAACCACAGCGAAAAATACCTGTACGAAAACAAACTCCGTACGCGATCTGTACCGTTGAGAACTAAAATGTACACTGTGTACACACCAGTGTACACTGTGTGTACATTCTCAACGATACAGATCGCGTACGGAGTTTGTTTTCGTACAGGTATTTACAGCATTTTCTCTGTAAACAATCTGAAAGACACGTATATAGAAAATGTGCAACGCGTATGTAATAGGCTTGAGAGCAACCCGCCTTCTAAAATCATGGACAGAATTAATATTTTGCGGACTCATAGAAATTAGCGTTATTCAACTTTGATATCTGACCTTCCTCTCTTAAATTCTGCAACCCCATTTTTAAAAGTAGCATATGAAGAATATTAATCACCCAAAATGCTTCATATCAGTAAAAATGTCTTTGTTATATAACTCTTTATAAAATAATAGTAAATAACTAAGCGAAACTCGATTTTGTTTAGAAATTTTGCTTTTGCTGAGACATGCTGTTTTTAAAAATTCATTTTATCACCATTCAACAACTAGATGTCAAACTTTGGCAACTTATTTATAAGATATCATTATCGTAACCGCAATAATCATATTTAACTTTCATTACTAAAACGTTTCCAGATTAATTAGATATCAGTACCCCTCATAGCCTGAAGTTCTTAAGTATTTTTACTCTGATTCTGCTTGTCGAACATCCTTCAATATGCATGTATAAATATTGTATAGTTTATATTTTACCTCTGCAGAATTTAAGATATTTTAAGTACAAAGTACTTATCTTTGTTGTATGGACAACCCAATATACTACTATGTTTAATGTAAGATTTTAGTCACTTCAACATCAAATAAATCCTAGACTATATAGTAAATGATACGTAAAAATTCATCAATTACTTCCGCTTACCATATTTTCCCAAATAACTTTTCCAATAGATCAGATTAATGTAATGGCTTCAATTTATTTTATACTGACTTTTCCCAAATATTAACACGGACTTTCACTATGCTATATAGAGCTTAAATAATTTCCTCTCGGTTGAAGATGATTTTATATCTTTTATTTTAAAGCATTATTTTTGTCGTTATAAATTTAGCATTATGTAGTTTGGAAAAGCTTTTTACAAAAAAATGTGAATTGCTATTCAAATCAGCAATTTCTGCTCATAAGTAATTAAAAAATGTGACTATAATGATTTAAATATCTGCAGATCAATCAATTTTCCCTGCTTAGACTTATTTTTAGATTTGTCCAAGGCTTTAGGGAATATCAATCATAACAGTCATAGAGTAGGGTATAAATGTTGTAGACAAGTACTTTTGCAATCTTACCTATCTGATCATAAGCAAAAAGTTAGGATACTAAATACTCAACTTAATCACTAAGGTTGATGTATAATCCATTTCCACATTAACATTCGTAATTCTGTATACGCATTTCGACAACTAAGTTGTCATCATCAGCAGATAATTGCACCACCAAACTAGTATTTGATCCTAAAATTCTAAAAGCGTTTTAAAACTGAAAAATTTTCGACAAATGGTGAATTGAGATGTAGTTTACAAGCTAAAACAAATAATTTTTTGAAGGGCTTGGAATTACTTCGTAAACTGTCCCATCAATATATAAGTCTGAAAGGGGATCATGTTAAATAAATATAAAGCGTGTTTCAAATTGCGTGGTTAAGAATAAATAAATATAGATGGCGTACTGAATTTGTCTGGGTATGTGGCCATTTAAAATGTGTGATTTATAAAAATGGGTTCGTACACCGTACAACAACGCGTTCAAATTGTTGAATTATTTACGAAAATCAGCGTTCTGTGAAAAGAGTTTTTAGAAAATTACGTGAATTTTATAATTTACGTAATCGTCCATCTGAAAGCACTATTGGTCGAATTATTAAAAAATTTCAAGAAACCGGTTGCGTGGAAAATCAAAAAAGTGAAAATGCAGTCATAGTGGTCGTTCACAAAAAAATATTGGTTTGTGTGTTGCTGAAGATGCTGGAATGTCCATTAGACGACGTTCACAACAACTTGGACTTAGTTGATCAACAATATGGCGTATTTTACACAAGGATTTAGCTCTGAAGGCATATAAGGATCAAATAACAAAGGAACTGAAACTATTAGATCACTTAAAACGTCGTTCATTTGTCAATTTCATCAATGAACAACCAGCTGATTTTTCTCAAAAAATAATGTTTTCCGATGAGGCACATTTTGAACTTGGTGGCTATGTTAATAAACAAAATTGCCGTATCTGGGGTGAGGAAAATCCACGAATTATTCATGAGAAACCTGTGTATCCTAAACGAGTTACTGTTTGGTGTGCATTTTGGTCAGGTGGTGTAATTGGACCTTACTTCTTTGAAAATGCTGCTGGTGAAGCTGTAACTGTCAATGGTGATCGATATCGTCGGATGATAACCTAATTTTTGTGGCCTGTATTAATAAATATTGTTCGAGAGGATATGTGGTTACAACAGCATGGCGCTACACCTCACTTTGCACACGAATCAATTGATTTATTGAGAGAAAAATTTCCTGGATATGTAATCTCAAGAAACGGTGATGTTAATTGCCCACCAAGATCATGTGATTTGACACCGTTAGACTATTTTCGTTGGGGTTATGTGAAAAATCAGGTTTATGAAGACAATCCACAATCAATTCCTGCTTTGAAAGATGAAATTATTCGTGTCATTGGTGAGATAGATAGAGTCTCAATTATGTTAAAATGTCATTGAAAATTTTAACAAAAGAGTGGACGTCTGTGGAGCTGCAAGAGGAGGCCATTTGGCAGATATTATTTTTCGCATGTAAATGTCATAACTGATACTTCAATTACCAATAAAAAGTTTTTGTAAGTGAATGCAAATTATGTGTTTTATTTATTCTTTAAAAAAACCACGAAATTTGAAACACTCTTTAGTTTTGGTTTAAAATATTGTGGCATTTTACGCGGTAGGCTAGGCACTCCTCTCGCATATTTCTTTTTATGAAAAAGTGAAAAAGTTTATAATGTTTGAACAAAATATATCTTCAGTTGATCAAAATAATCTGATAAGTTATATCTTTAAGAAATTACGGTATATTTAGTATTCTAACAATTTGTTTAAGAGTAATAGCTGAAGAATATGCTTGAGTATTTTTAAACTACACCTCTCGTATAATCATTCGCATATTTCGTATAATTTTAACAAGAAGTAATGCAATTAAACAAAGGGACTTGAATGTGATTTTTCAACATTTTAAATGTGACTTATACCGTAAGAAATATTTTGAGGAAATCAATCAGGTACTCGACAAGTCGCCTTATTTAGCTATCGTAAAACGGCAGTGCAATGGATTTTATTGTAGCGCCTTTCTCTAAATGACACGTTTCGAATGGCTTTCGACATTAAAAACATGATCGAAGCGAAAGACTATGCTACCGCAAAGAGCATTCGAGCAACAATAAAGAAAATGAAGACTGCATGAGATGGCGCATAATATATTGTATTAGACTAAATTGCTAATGAATGATCTCATCTAGTGAACAATACCATTATGGGTAATGACACTTGAGTATACTACTATGATCTCAAGAGCAACAATCGGCCGTTTTGGGTCTTTGAAAATTAACGAAAGCGGAAACAAAAAGTCGTCATATTTTTTGAGATTAATAGATACACAAGAACTCTTATTCTTGAAATACTTTTATCGATATATACACTACCGGTCATATTTATTTGCCCACCCCAATTTTATGTGTTTCCTGAAATACGGATTATCTTTCGAAAAATCTGTATTATAATTATTCAACTATATTATTAGTGGAAGTAATTCCATATGAATTTCTACGAAAATCTTAAATTGTTTATGATATATCGTAAAGGTGTCATAAATTGGAAAAATACCATAAATATTATATAGACTAATCCCTACAGTATTAACAGTTTTACCTGCATTTCCGAAAGGTATTCCCAATATTGTGTTATTGTACTAACTAATTACAATATTAGGATGTGTTATTCAAAAAGGAAAATAAATTTTATGTCAGTCATCGTTCATCTTTTGTTGCGAAAACAGTGAAATAGAGAGTTATTGTGAATATTTTAATGCAATGCCGAAGACGAAGGAATTATCTGTTGAAGTGCGTGCTATGATAATTGCTTATCATCGTACGGGTAAAAGAAATCGCGAAATTGCAAAAGAATTACGATTAAATCGCAGAACCGTTGATTATAACGTTAAAAAATTTGAAGAAAGTGGTACATTTTCCAGCAAAAGAAGATCTGGACGACGCAAAGCGACGACATCTGCAGATGACCGGCATCTAATACGGATAAGTAGACGCGATAGATGAAAAACAACGCCAGAAATTGCTGCTGAAATGAATAGAGCGCGTGCTAAACCAATTAGTGTGTCCACGGTACAGAGAAGGTTAAGGCAAACGGGTTTATACGGAAGAATTGCTCTGCGAAAATCACTACTACGAAAGAAAAACAAGATAAAACGACTAACTTGGGCTAAAGAACATAAGAATTGGACGATTGATCAGTGGAATAATGTGTTGTGGACAGACGAATCGATGTTTGAACTTTTTGGTAGTAAAAGGCGAATATTCGTAAGAAGATCCGCAGGAGAAAGAGTACTGCCAGAATGTATTGTGCCTACCGTAAAACATGGAGGAGGTTCAGTAATGATTTGGGTGTGTTTTGGTGGAAGATTTGTAGGCGATCTCGTCAAAATTGAGGGAATCCTATGAAAAGAAGGCTACAAGGAAATTTTAGAAAATAACGCTGTTCTTTCAGGACTAAGGATTCTTGGCGAAAACTTTGTATTTCAACAGCACAACGATCCGAAACACACTTTTAGATTGTATGGCGATTATTTGCGTCAACTAGAAGAGCAAGGGCAAATCTCTATAATGGTATGGCCAGCTAAAAGTCCCGATCTGAACCCAATAGAGCTTCTTTGGGAAGAATTGGACCGGAAGGTTCGAGAACGTGCTCTTCATCCACCACTGTACTGTGGGAACAACTTCAAAAAGCCTGGGAACAAATTACAGAAGATACACTGCAAAAATTAATTGAAAGGATGCCGCGGTTATGTGCCGCAATTAGAAAAAATAAAGGTGGGCACATTGATGACAGCAAAATTTAATAATAATTAATGATAAAGTTTTTATATAAGAAATATGTAACTATTTTATGTTTATTTTACATTATTGTATTGGTACAATAAATAAATTTTCAGTACACATTTGATAGTTTAATAATTTTGGGTAAAACTAAGGGTGGGCAAATAAATATGACCAGTAGTGTATATATATATATATATATATTGTTATAAAGTGGAGGTGTATTATAAATTAAAGTGAATAGAAAACCTTTTAACTCGAGTAAGGAATATGTTCCATATAAAAATGTATATCAAATTCTTAAGTTAAAACGTGCGAGAATGATATTTAAACAATATAAATAACTTTATGAAAGCAATTCAGTGATAATAAATTGAGTGTAGAAGAAAATCTAATACAAAAATAATACTTTATTGTCTTTTATTTAACTCACATATCCTAGGGTATGGTTAACATATTCAGGCTAGTCTTTAAATTAAATTAACAAGAATCACCAATTTTTGCCCAACTGTTATTATGGATATCTTATATGTTGCATATATATTTCTTATTATGTTAGGTAGAATATTAAATTATTGTCAAATTTGCACACTGGACGAACCAGAATTCATTAGTCTTATGCAAAATCGAATTCAGAAATAGACTGGGGATAACAAATGCTAATCAAGATATACCTTATACTTCCAACCATGTTCGAGACGGTGCGATTTTTAAATCACTCCTCGTCTTAAGGATAGTTGGTTCTCTCCTGGTACCCTTCAGTGTGAGGAGGAATAATCAACATCGCTATCTTTTATACAACGAGGAATGGTCATTAACCAAGTCAAAGAACGCTATATACACCATAAATATTACTCCTTCGATCATAACATGTCCAAAGAGTCAATTGAACACGTTACTTGCCAATAATGGAAACAATGGAATTTGTGGTAGCTTTCAAAAGAATATTCTCCCTGGAAAACTGTAAAGAAAACAAATTGACCAGAGTATCAAATCATTCGACAAGAATAGAAAATGAACAAGCAATTATGATAAAGACTCTGAACCTCTTGCATGTCATCTAATAAAAATATACTAGTCATTCTTTCTAAGGTAGTGTAATATATTTCAAAACGTTTCTTATCAACTCGAACAGCCTTTGGTAAATTTCAGTACAAACCATGTTTAAAAATATCACCGAGAAGACAAAAATTTAAAGATCACCTGGATACGACTTTTCACGAGACCATTCTAAAAGAAATGTTAACAAAAAGTTTGAAGTAGGGTACAATTTTCACTATAACTTTAAGAATAGACCATTTCCTCATTCAATGGAAGGTGACCTAAATTATCCATACTATTAAATCTGACATTGAACCCCTACTAAAACTTAACAAATTATTTTTGTACACTAGAGTAAGTAAATCAGACAAAAGCCTCAACAAACAAAAACTTCGAAATCACTCCGTCCGTTCTGTACTTATTCTATATATATAGCCAACCTACTAAGAGTTCGTGAAGCCACCACCATTACATATACAGATAAAGTATTTATGCATATTTACATCGCTTCGCGATGGTAAATTGATAAAAGTTAATATTTCCTGCTATACCATTGATGTTACTAATTATAGAAATTAACTAAAAATTTCCGCATTGGAGTAGGACTCGAACCTGCATCTGCGGCTTTCTGAACGTCTGATTTATCAATTAAGCTACCAAGCAATACAGTTTCGAGTCTCTTAATAAGTTGTAAATTGCATTATAAAACAGATTTAATTATTCTACAGCGCACTCAGATTTTGATGTTAATAATTATATATAAATATAATAATTAAACGCTTCAAGACGGGAAATTAATGAAAATTAGTATTTCCTGCTTTACCATTGTTGTTATTAATTTTAGAAACTAATTAAATGTAATTATCAAATTTTTATCAATTTCGTTTGTGTATTATTATGTCATGTTCTTTTTCTGGTTGTGTACATTAATGCAGTAAAAAACTTTTTATGCATTCCTTTAGCAGCGAATATAGCAAATGTAGATAATCCATATTCCGATTAGAATTCAAACAAGTTCGGCTTGGTGTAAAGAACACTAAAATAATAACAATAATAAATTTTAATTGAATTGAATTTTTACATAATAAATATAACGTGATCTAAGTGAAACTATATGTAAATGTATGGGTAATTAGAATCCATTCGATAAATTACATTAATTTTCATACACTTCTTAAAAAGTACTAAAGGTTTTAATTGAACTATGATTGATTATACTACATTTTATTTTTTAGCAAATATTAAATTAGTAGGGCTATTTTCATATTTATTCAATTTCCTTTATCTGTTTCGCTTCCGATCGTCACAGGTTTTTCTTGACAGCTGAAAGCATGTTACCAGTAATATTTCCGCTACCCTTACTAGACTATTCAAGTGACGTATTTCAATACAAATCTAATACATCCCTTGAATTTTGTTCGAGCATTCGTATTATTAAAAATATTAAATTTTTCTTCACTTTGCGTATTTTCAAGACAAATTTTCATGCAGATTGATAAAATATGTCCATTCTTGAATATACATTGACATTCAAGTAGCTTCATTCTTTAGGGAAAGTAGTGTTAGATTGCTGTAAATTCTGATCTTGTAATAAAGTTAGATTGTCAAGGCAATAATGAATGACCTAAATAGCATTATTGCACATGGAGGCTGATTTATTATACTATCTTTAAAAAAATTTAATGTTAGTCTAAGATTAACGAATTTATTTGTGAAAAGTATAAAAATAAGTGTGAAAGATGTATTCAAAATGCCATCTCCCTTTTAATTTGTTTTAACAAAATCCAAATTAATAATCCCAGAGTTACTTTATCTGATACGAAGATAAGAACTACATTAAAATGATTTTTTTAACACAACTTCTTTATACAACGTGCCTTCAATACAATTTTATTTAGCTTATAAGTTTAATATAAAGCTGATAATATTGAAAATATGTATATTTTTAAGAAAAATTTCGACAGTTATCCCCTTAGAATTAAGGAAGTATATTAATTATTGTGCTAAAATTATATAACACATAGTTCTTATTACATAGGTTTTCAGGACTGGTATCACTTGTAGTAGAATCTTCTCTCGGATTTAGCCATATTGTCAATGTTGCACTGTCCATTCTGGCAGCTTCTTCAAGAGCTGCTATCAAACTAATTCTCTCAATTGTCGTTGTCTAATTCTTTGTTTCGCTCTGATACTAATTAACTCTTTATCCAGTCAATCTTACTATTTACCCGACGTAGCGCTTTCAACACTTGCACATTAATTTGTACTTATTCTTCTTTTGTTCGTGGCAATTTGTCTTTGGTTCCAGAAAGTCTATGTTGAATTGAAGATTGCTATACTAAAACAGCTGATCTGATTTCCCTTGTTGGCGATTCCGTTCTGGGTTTCTTTAAGATCCTTCTTAGCTCTTTATTATAACTCCTGCTCATCTCCAGTGCTTTCTTAACGTGTCGTGCTTCTTCTTGTAAGTACTCTATGCATTATCATTTCAATAAGAGCCCTCTTTTAATAGAATAGAAATAGAACGTGGCATGCAGGTATCGATCAGAATGTATTTTCTTCTTGTGTACTCCATGTGAAATTTAAAGAAGAATGATAACGTCGATATTACAAAAGCAGACAAGGGCAACCCAACTTCCAGATGAGGAAAAGACGAAGATGATGCCTACCTAGAACTAGTCGACGTACCGGGTTACCGACCTACGACCTTGTTAGATACCTAGTAACATTGTTAATATTGTACGCAGTGAAAACTATATCGTACGCAAGAAACTCGCTATCTATCGTAGAATGTCTGATGAACTTGACTACAGATTTAAGTGATTGCTAATGTAACTATGGTAACAATAGTCAACGGTCTCTCTCTCTAATACTATGGACCTCGCAAAATTATGCCTATCAACTGCGTATTTTCTATGGGATTGCAGATGCTACGAGCAAAGAAATAGCACAACAATGAGAAGCCCACTATCCCCAGTATCAGCCAATTTATTCATATTCGAGAAAGAAACTATTGATAGCACAAATGAAAACTGAACTCCTAGCTACGGTACACATTCGTGTTTTGGTCACGTAGAAAAGAGAAGCTACATGAATTCTTCCATCACATCAACAGACAGCATACTTCTACAATGTTCAAGAAGAAGGGAGGCTAGCGTTTCTAGATTTAATTGTATATCGTACACGGTCGGGAGGACTACAACATGAATCTACGCTTCCTATACGGAAGAAAATCTATACTGGTAGATACATGTCTCATTCCGTCGCCATCTTGAACGTGTGAGAGCTTTTATTAAGACCTAAAGCACAGAGCGGGAACGATTAATGACGTTGAACATTTGCGAAAAGGTCGACGCGTTGCGAAAGCACTAGAGAAGAACGGGCATAACAATACAGAAATAAGAAAGCCTTAAAGAAACCAAGAACGAAAATGTCATCTACAGAAACGGACTAACAAGAGAATTCGCCCGTCTGCTATACATCTATGGAGTCACTAATAAAATGGGCAGGATACAAATGTATGTTCTAATATTACAACCTCTATTCGTCACAGCTTTTCTAGAACCAAGAACAATTTAAACCAAACAAAAGGAGAAAGAGTTTACAAATCTAGGAAGAGCTTGGACCAATAGAAAAAAAATTGATTGAACCAAGCGTCCAATATGTTGGCAGCGATTCATGAGAAAATACTCATCAAGTTGGTGTGTGAGTGTTTGTCCATGCCTAGGTTTGAGTTTACATGTGTACTTGTGCTTCGAAGAAAGAGAAGTATTAGATATTACAAAGAACTACCATCGAAGAGTCATTAAAAAATTCATCATTATGACCAATGAAGCACCACAGTCGCACACTGGTAAACGAACTGTATATATAAAAGAGAGTGGCGAAGGAGAGAATTGACCTAACACATTTTGAAGAAACTGGCCGCATGGACAGTGAAACGTCGACGGAAATTACATATCGAAACCCGTAAATTACACCTAACAAAAACTTACTAAACTGATTATGACTTATTTAGGAGTAAAAACTCCATCTAAATACTAACAGTACTGATACAAATGATAAATTTATGACGAGATACATGAAGAAAAATGTAATCAAGAAGTTATTCTGAGACAATCATAATTACTGGTGTATTATGTACAAATTCCAATTCATCTAAATATCTAATAATGGGTAAAATTAAATGACATAATTGACAGAATAACTCTTAAAGAAATTTTTGACAAAGTATTATATTTTTCAAGTTGTCCACCAGAAATTAACACCAAAAATTGAAAAATCTTTTTTGAAAAGGCACAGTAGTAAATATTGTAATATATTTATTAATCAATAACAAGACATATTCAGATAAATATTACAATATTACTAACTGACAAGTCTGTATCTATTTTATTATATGACAATTGTTATTTTATCTGATTCTTTTTATGAATTAATAGAGGGCGCTCTATACATAACAATTATGATAAATACTTTCTCCAAAATTACATAACTGAAGTGAGACTATTTTTACTTTAATAGCAATGAATTTACAATAAACATGCGGGTCAGCAATCCATTAAAAGGAAGTACTCGGGTAAAAGCAACTTTCCTTATTGCTAAAAATAATATATTAAAGCAGTTTATGTATTACATCGTGTACATATTTGATAATACGTATTAAACCTACACATTCACATTGTATGTAATAATTTTTTTACATATTATGTTTCACAAATAATTTCTTAAAACATTTTATTCAATAACAACAAACAAAATTTAATTACATTATTCATCATATGAAATCAATAATTCAATACGGCCTTTATTTGTTTTATGGATATTAAAATCGATGCAGATTCTATTTATATCAATGTAATGTTGTCGGACGTACTTATTCATGAAGAACAAATCTAACAACACAGAACACCTAAATAAATGCCCTTTAAGTGTGATGAGATAATCCGGTAGACGTAAAACACATGATTTTCCTTAACCCAGTTTGTTAAATAACAAACTTGCAATAAAGTTTACTTATTTCGTAAGTATATGTTTGGATGCGGTCTCATAATATGATCATTCGATTTTAAAAGCATGTTATTGTACAAGCAATTCATACTGTTAGTTTAAAAGGACTACAAAATTGTGAATAATATAATACTTGTGGGATTCTTTTGCTAATGTAATATTTTGTAATTCTTATAAACATAATACGGTTTATTATAAATATATGTATATATATTTATAGTATTAAGAGACCCTTGGTAAATTTGTAAAATGTCCGAAGAATTATAAAATGCATTTTCTGTCCAAGTAAAATTATCTTTGCTACATATCGGCAAAAATTATACACAGAGTGTCAAGATTTCCGATATTATTAAAATAATGATTACATAGAAAACGTAATCAAAATAGTAAGAAGGCAAATAATAAACAAGGCGGTATATATGTAGATGTCATTATGACGGAATAAAAAAGGTCAGTATCCTATCAGTGATTTTCTGCGTTTAAATCGTAACAATAGTAAAACTTGCTAGTAATTGCTCTATGTGGTTAGATATTTCAAGAAAGTAATATTTGTCATTTTGAATGTTCTGTTGGTGACGTACACCGATGCTTATCGTGAATAGCCTATATAGTATCGTCTCAACATTTTAATATTTGCAATCCAATTTCCAGTCATAATTCGTTTCGCACCCCCTGGTAAAAAAATTTTCTATGGAAATCGGGCTGTAATTGTAATAATATTTACGCTGTCATACTACGCAACTGCCTTAATTACGTTACCACGAAAGAGTAAATTTATTGATATGCGGCAGCACCGATCCACTGTACTTATATAATCAGAATCAGTATCTCTCTGTCGCTCTCTGTATGTGGACATACCACAGACTTTCTAAAATGCCTGTTGCGTCCGCGACGCATACACATATATAGTACACATAAAGGATACGAGGAAAGTTTTGCAATACAGCTTTGTTTATTTAATTTTTTCAAAGTAATTTCCTCTACATTCAATACATCCCTCCATCCTCCGAAACCAATCTTTAAACCAGTTCTGCCAAGTTTTACTAGGGAGTAAAGCACACTCGTTGTCCCAAGACTGCAGAAAGTCCTCCTCACTGGAAAACCGCCTCTCTTTTTGCTTCATTTCACATGCGGGAACAATGCAAAGTCGCAGGGAGCAAGACCTGAGCTATAGGGAGGGTGCTCGAGAAGTTTCAATCCTGTCGTGGTCAAATATTCGGTGCAAGCTTTGGCGCGGTGAGCTAGACCATCATCGTGATGGAGGAACTATTGTCCATTCTTGACTTTGGCCGCAGGTTCTTTATAGATCCAATGATTTTAAGCGGCACTGTTCAGTATACCACTTAGCTGTGATTATTCTGAAAGTTCCTTCACGTGCAAATGATCATGCAGAATCGAACGAATTGCTTTAGGTCTGAAGTACCCTCTATCTGTTGGTAGATTACTCGCCTGTTTTCGCCAAGCATTTTCCAAACAGTAGTAACGTTTTCGTCCGTGCCTGACGTTCATGACCTTCCCGGCCGCTCAGCATCCTCCATAGTTAAATTTCTACTATGGAATTCTCTATAACACCTGAATATCGTTGTGTGATGTGGACAAACATCACCTAGTGCGTGAGTCATTTCTTCGAAGAACTGATCTACGTTTAAACCACGCACGAAATTATAACGCAAAACTGCCCTTATCTCATTCCGTGACCACGATGCAAGCACTTTGCACTCTCACTGCTAATGAATAACTGAGCCCATTGACAGGGCACGGCGGCGTATGAACATGCCTCAACATGCAGCAACAAGCAGCTTCCTACGATTCATTGCTACATCATATTGCAAAACTTTCCTGGTACCCTTTGTAAATGCTGCACTTCGTTCAACTCCAGGCATTCTCAGACGTGTCGATCCTTGATTTTGTATGTAGCAGTAGATTTATACAGAATTATCGATAAATTTTTAAGTGGGGTAAGCGAGAATTAGACGACAGTCTAATTTTATAAATCACAGCCTTCTGGCTTCCAAAGAAATGAGTCCTGGTTTGAATACTGTACTTACGACAGTTGTAACCGTTGTATATTACATCAAAGTGAGATCCGCTACCTCAAGAACCTTTACTGCACTTTGTAAAGACATGGGTGCAGCGCATTTAGTGTTACTGTTTTATAGTAAGGCAGGTACGAAAGTAGCATTTTGTAGATTTCACAACTGCATACGATACAGTGTGGAGGGCGGGTATGATGTACAAATTCTTGAAAAATGAATGGTCTTAAAGCCACCATCGCCGAAGATTTGCAAAAACTGAGTGTCTCACACCAAGCACTAGTAAAACTGAAATGTATGGCTTTCACTTGAATGACCAAATTAGGTCACAAGACACTACAAGTAACCCTTACTGGTACCAAATATTTTGGAGTACTACTGAATAAAACACTCTCGTACAGGAAGCACTCGTTCAATCTCGCTGCGAACTACAAACGGAAAATAGCATCTTTACAAACTAGTTAAGTAGGGAGCACGTACAGTTACTCTGCGGGCCTCTGTACTCTATTCTAGATTATACTAGTATGTTCGATAGCAGAATACTGCGCCTCTTCCTGACTAAATAGCTCATATACAAAGAGTTCTGCTCTCAGCCAGACCATGCGCATCGTTTCTAGAACTCTGAAGTCCACCCCAAAATTCTGGCTCCCCGTTTATGCAACAATGAGTCGCAGCACATTCAGCAACAAAGGATTTTATTCCAAGAGTATGATAAGATCACCAAAAACTCGACAATTCATAAACATCTCGCTCTTAGCGCATTTTATCGTCTTAAATCGAAAAGAGTATCTCAGAAGAAGGCTTAGATGCAGCAGACTCGTGAATGGCTATATGGCAAATCTATGTTTCGAAGGAATGGCAACCTTCGTTAAACACTAAACAGTCCATGGACTTGATCTACCACGCCAGAGGTGGATATTTTTCAACAGGGTGCGACGAGTCGAACCTGTAATTTTTACGAGTCTAGATTTATATGATGTGTCCTCATTTTATATATATGTTTGTATCTATTTACTCCTTCTTCGTGACTCTTGGTATGTACTTTGCCATATGCTAAATAATAAGTAAATTAGTACGAATACAATTAACACGCTCATAGTTGGCAGTATGAACTTTATTTTTATGTTTGTAATTTAAGCTATAATAAAAAATTATTACGGGTTTCTCTTTATTTTTTATGAGCTCTATTCCACATGGAATATCGCTAAATTAGTGTGTCGAAAACATTCAAGCAAAACAAAAGTCTCGATTTTAAAAAAATTAAAATATAATATATACAATCAGTTGAAGAAGAATTCCTGGTAGACATTTCCCGGTGTATATTACCGGGAAATGTATACCAAACATTTTTAGTTTTGGACCGTCCTCATTGTGTTTTAGCATAACGGTAACATATTCACTTCAAATTATTTTCTTCATGAACTGGAACAAATCGGAGTTTGAAAGACTTACAAATCTGCTTAGGAAAATCCCTTAAACATTCAACTATTAAGTAATTAAACGAGCTCAATCCAAAATTCAATTAAGCAATTTTGAATTCCTTAATTGAATCAAGTAGATGCTATATAACTCCAAATAAAATCTTTGTAACATAAAAATATAAATTGTATAAAGATTTTCGAGATAAAACCTACTTCATTATTTTTGGCATTAAAAATAAATCCATTTACCTACAAAATAAGCTGAAATATTAACGAACGTAATGTTAGCTATGATTAAAGTCTGTGTTTATTTTCTTGGTTTTATTGTAGACGCACTTGTCCATGATTTGTTAAATTAAAATATCGAATATGTTTCAGTAAAGAAAGAAGCTCCTCGGACGAGTTAAAACACAAAAATAATTTTACAGAAAGAATTTGTTGAATAAAAAATAATGCTGTCTTAAGAAATAAATATCTTGAATATTTTTAAATAAAGTAATAAAAGAGTCTTGTTTTTGTTTACATAATGTATGTAATTGACCTTCTGTTTATTCCTTTGAAAAATTATTAAATAGACGATCTAACTGGAAAACTTTCAAGCAATTATTAAATTTAATGTTCATTTTGTATTTTATCTTTTATTCAATTCATACTGTTCATACTGTACCGCCCATAAATTCGTTACTATATTAAAAGATAAAGCTCTTGATAATTTTTTGTCGTGTTATTACCCCACTAATACACTAATACTCTGAAACGTAAACGAGGGTTTTACATTCTGGCAAACTCCAATCTACAACCAAGTACAGTAATATTTCCTTTGATGACAGTTATTGGAGGTAAAAATAACACGTAAAGGATATGAATAGATTTTTAAAATCAAAGATAGACAAATTTTCAAACTAAACTCTTATTTATTAGCAAATAGGTTTGCGCCTATATAAGTTCAAACAGATTTATGATTGTTTTGACCAAGCATAATAGTAAATTGCTGTTCCAAGAACGTTCAAAGGTTTGTGATTAACAGCAATGTGTTCCCACATAATGCGAACAGATTTAAACACTGTCAAAGGATAATCCAGACGGTTTGTGGATCTTTCACGAACAAAAATTTGAGCTTCGTTAGTGCACGCGCATAACATAAGAAATCCGCTATTTTCATTTTTAAAAACGAAAATCTAGCCAACCAAACTTTGTTTTTGCTACTTGTTAAGCTATTGTCTTATCTATACGTTTAAATTGAATTTTCCCATTGAGTGACGGAATCAGGTATAATTTCTTTTAAGGATTTTCCTTTTCGATATTTATTAATTGCTGTACAAATTTGGTGATTCAGATGTAATCATTTGTTGTTTATATATAACTTGAATTGAAATATATCATATTATAAATTTGAATTTGATTCTATTATTATATTAACTGCGAAGCTGTATGCTACTGTGAACCCGGAGGTTTATTCAACACTAATTTTACAGACACATTACAAAAATACCATATACATACGAGGGAGCGTTTTTATATTCGCGGAATGAGCGGGTTCTAGAGGCGTGAGTAGGCGCATTGGGGGCGTGGCCTGTGCAGCGACTCATGATTAGTATAAATACGAAGTTTCATTGTTATTAGACAGTTAGTCTTTGAGCTATCGTCAACCAAGTAACATAATCAGGAGTGAAAAGTGAAATATGGAAAAAATGGAATATCGTGCCGTTATAAAGTTCCTTACCAGGCAAGGAAAATCAGTCGCGACCATAATGAATGAGATGTCATTGGTTTACGGCGACTCTTGTCCAGGAAAAACCATGGTGTACAAGTGGCATAGTTTATTTAAACAAGGAAGGGAATCCCTTGAAGACGACCCGAGGCCGGGCAGGAGCATTGAAGTGACCACGCCAGCACTTATCCAAAAAGTTGAACAAATTGTACTCGAAGATGCTCGACTAAAGAAGAAACAACTCGCAGAAATGGTTGGAGTATCCGATACAACAATTTTTAAAATCCTACACGATCATCTCGGCATGTCTAAGGTCAGCGCAAGATGGGTGCCGAGAATGCTCACTCCGCCGCAAAAACAACAGCGCGTAGAGTGTTCGCGTGCATTTTTGGACCTCTGTAATGAAGACAAGGATGGTATATTGAGTGGAATTATTACTGGAGACGAAACTTGGGTCCATCATCATGAACTTGAGTCCAAACAAGACTCCATGTAGTGGCATAAAAAGGGCACAGCACCTCCCAAGAAATTTAAAGTGTCACAATCAGCTGGGAAACACATGGCAACGGTATTTTGGGACTCGGAAGGAATATTGTTGATTGATTATAAAGATAAAGGTGTTTCTATAACCGGAGAATATTACGCTTCAATATTAGAGCGACTAAAAGAAGCCATTAAAGAGAAAAGACGGGGAAAATTGACAAAAGGAGTTCTGCTTTTGCACGACAACGCGCCCGTCCACAAGAGCCGCGTTGCGTTAGCTGCCCTGCATAAGGTGGGCTTCGAAATTGTGAATCACCCACCCTACAGCCCAGACCTGGCCCCGAGTGATTATTACCTGTTTCCGAAAATGAAAAAAGAGCTGCGGGGTAAAAAATTTACTGCCGATGATGAAGTCAAGGAGGCAGTTTCGGCGTATTTTGCAGATAAAGAGAAATCATTTTTTTATGAGGGTATAAATAAATTAATTGAAAGATGTGAAAAATGTATCCGTCTTGCAGGTGAATATATTGAAAAAGAAAAATAATTTGGTTTTTTTATTTCCACCCCTTGTCCCCCATTCCGCGAATATAAAAACGCTCCCTCGTATATGTATGTATAACTTACGAAAATAAGCGTCGCGTTTTATTTATTGGTAAAAGCGAATCAAATATCGATCGATTTACTTTACAAGCTTCCTTCCACGTAACATGCCATTATTATATAAAAGGTTAAAACACTTAATATTTTTCTTTTCACAGCACAGTGGATTGTAAAGTCAGGATCATTTTCTGATCAAATATCTAACTTCTCTAAGAAAACCAGTTAATATCTTTATTTAGACTAGTGGTGACCCTTCCATATCGATATCAGAATTCTTGTTACTACTTATTACAAACATTCTTCAGTCAATTATTGTAGTTCGATACTCGTTGTTGCCATCTAGTAATGTTTGAATATCTTCAGTATTAATTTCAATGACATCAAGTTGATGTGCCGTATCTAGAAGTTCATTCTGGATGTAATCATTATCGAGTTCTGATTCTTCTGTTACAATGAGACCTATCTTTTTCAAACAGCCTCAAGGTATTTTTGTAGTATTATTTCCATAATTGTTGAATAATATTGGTAACATTTATTATATTACATTTCCTCCAGAATACTTTTATTGACACTAGTTGGTTGTCAACATCAACAAAGTTGTGTCTGAGAACGAACTTTAAAAACTGCTATGACTCTCTGATCCCTAGGTTGCATAATAGACGTGATATTTAATAAAAAGAACATAACTTGAACAAAAACGCATGTTTTTAACGTGTTGAGATTTTGTGAATGACCGAAGGAATTATTTAATAGCAATAATGTCTTCTGTTCGAATAGTTTTCCTGGCAATAACGCGGGGTTGTAGTACAGAAATGATTAAGGAACCAGTTATTAAAAATGTCGATTATTACCAATATCTTTCTATTGGCTTTCCATATTATAGGAAATTTTAATTTGGAAAAACCTTTAATGGCCCATGATTAACAACCAAAGTTTAAATTTAAAATCACTAGAATTACTACGTAAAAGAGTTAAGTGGTTTTTCGTCACTTATAACCCTGATGCCATTGTTTCTTCTTGTGATATGAATATTTTAGATGGCAGAAGTTTTTAAAATAGATCTGCTTCATCAGTATTAAATTTGAGGCATATCCGTCGCTAAATATTACAGATATGAATTGCTTAGAATAACTTCTTTCTGCTTTTATTTCAACACTGGTAGCTTCTTCGGTTATACGAATGCTGTGAATTTCATTTCGTATTTTATCTTTTTCAAACCGTTCACGAGAAGTTACAATTCGCCATCATTGTCTTCTTCTTAGTTTTTTATAGAGCTAAACAAATTTATTGCTTTATTTGGAATTGCTATTTGACTGACCGGTATATCGCAGTGGTTCATATCATCAATCAAAACACTTAACATATCCATTTTTCTAATAATGCTTCTTTGTATAATTCGAGTAATTTGCAGCTACATTACTATTGCTTTTCATAGAAGCTTTTATTTTCTTTGATTGGCTTAAATTATAACGATAGTTGAATAAAATATTCCCATTTAAAGATACAGTACACTCTTTTTCCAAATCTTTCAACAAATATATAGCTTTATGTTTATTTAGAATTTTTCACACCATACTCTCGCAAATATAATTGCTTTTTCGAGTAAGTCTGCAGTGTAGGTAGTACAGAACTGCCACTAAACTGACAAATTTTACTATTCTTTATATGTGCACTCATACAATTCGAATATTTTCTAGTGATCTGCGCGAGGTTGTTATGTGTACATATGCAAATAGGAGTATTACGTCGCTGTCTTAAACAAATAGATTTGTTTTCGTTGATAACGTTATAGTGAGGTATCGTTCATAAAGGTAGCATAATGAAATTTCTAAATTGAATTCTAGCATATCATCTGTGCTAACCAAAAAATGCTAATGACAAGAAATAGATGTGTATACATAAACATTAGATTGCTAAATTTATTGGTAATAAAGCCCTCTTCGAAGTTATTTAAGATTTCAGTTTTATTATAAATCATTAAATTAGACTATGAACACCCAAAAGATTTGGTGAATTCTATGCTTTCTCTTCGCATCGTTGAAACTTATACTGTATGACATATGTATAACAATAATCCGACAGTATAGGCTCACACAAGGCACACGTGTTAAATTCATCCCTGGAATCAATTACCCAAAACCCATCCCACTTCTTCGATCAGTATACCAACAGATCACATCACAGTGCAGTGCGATGAACAAACTTCTAAGAACCATTACTTGCAAGTAATTCCCAACTTCAAAAAGATTTGTAAATTCCTTCCGTACTTCTGTGTAAACTTTATCTGAAAAATTAATTGCCTCTTAACACAAAAACTATATTCAAATCACAACCTGGAAAGATAATTTCACAAATGTTAATCATCAATTTTCTTTTTTTCCTCCTGCCCAGTAATATTCTATCATAATAATACTTTTATAGTAACAGAAGTGTTAAAATATTCGCAAAACTTTTTAAATATATTCAGACCACTTCCAATATTTTCTTATTAAAAGAAGAGATATGTACTCATACACATCTACGTTAGTTTGCAATGAGTCCAGTTATTGAAGTAATGTACTTAAAAATTTCCCGGTTTCGGCCTAGTATCTGATATAGAGTGCTGTTTAACGAAGACTTAGGGGCTATGACCAAGATTTTCGACACTATTCTTAGAATACTTAATATATAACAATGAAAATTAGCCTAAATAATATAAATATAAAAATGAAGTAAAGAGGTAATATATGCAACCGCCAATGGCCTATGAAATGAGTAGCTTGTTCTCTACTTTGTCAAAAGTAAATAACGTTGCTTCTGAAAAGAGTACAGACTTAAAATGCAATATTATATTATCCAAGAAGTCCACCGTATAACCACCAAGACAAGATACTATTCCTGAATATTTTGCGAAGCTCAAAGAAAAATTGGATTGTCAGCTAAACTTTTAAGAATCTGAAATTATACCTTCCATATAAATATTACCGGATACTAAGTTAATAATGAAGAACAGTTTCTTTTGTATTTATAAGGCACTAAAAAATAGTAAAAATAGTCCCCTCTTCTATACATAATGTTTATCTTCATGTAGAAAATATACTTAAGGAAGTTAATAGATTTTGTATTGTATAGGTATATATTGTATAAAGGAAATACTAACATAAGTTATACATGTACCAAAACATGTCATACAATAAAATCCAAAACAATTTAACTTTCAATTCATTATTATTATATCTTGAAAATAAATACCTTGAGCCTTGATGCCGCCTATTAATAAATGAACCTTGTTGTACATGCACTTTCTGACTTTATGTGTCAATCGATCAATATATATATATATATATATATATATATATATATATATATATATATATGTATGTATGTGAACGTATGTGTGTATGTATGTATGTATGTGAACGTATATGTGTATGTATGTATGTATGCAGTCCATACGTACTACATGAAATACATTTTCTATTTATTAAAAACAATCGATGCACACATAGATTATTCAAACAGAAAAAATCAAGTTTTCTCTTATTTTGTCTAGATATAAACGTTGTATATGTATTATAGTGGGCAGATGTCTAATGTCCGTATATTTCTTCTGGTTTCCGTTTATTAGCAATTATTTATTTGTTTCTGATGTGACATCTTCAGATGAATTACAAAATTTTCTACTGAACCTATGAAGACATTCTGTGTATTTATGTATTAAGTTTACTTCATTCCAGTTTGTAGATATATTTTAATTATCTTCTTGTAATACATTTTTCCTAGACAATTTCTTTGAATTTCTTTTTTTTTGGATTTTTTCTGGGGTTTTTATTAAATATTTATAATATTAATACAAATTTATTTAGTTATTATATATATATATATATATATATATATATATATATATATATTGTTTCTATAACCTTTTCGACGGCCTTCTTGTATATTTGTGAGTCAGTTGAAGCGTATCTCTGTCTTTCTCCCATATACTATTAATACAAAGAATTTTCTATGTTCTTTTTCTTATTAGTTACTGTATGAAAGTGTATTGTCTAAAACGTAATGCAACTATTAATGAAAAATCAGATAGGTTTAGCAAGTGTAAACTTTCAGATGCAGAGATAGTGTTTCGTAATGCGGTCTAATATTAGAGGTAGAGTAAAGTACAGTGCCTTCAAAAATTATTGAACGTGCCGCCTTGTTGCAATACTGATCATGCCACCTCGCGTGTAACCTGAATCGAACTGTTAATTCTGACATGTTTATAAAGTACTTAAAAGCTTTAACCTAATTTATAATAGGAAAAAAATAACCCAGAAAATTTATTTTAGTATCTCTTTGGAGGTTATGTTTTACAAAGAAGTTATTAATTATTCAATATTTTATTAATTTTCAACCTGTTTAAATGATTTGCTTATTTTGCTTAAAGGATTAAAAATGGAATTTTAGGTTAGTTTAATAATTGCAATAAGTCAAACAGCTTATTAAAAATGTTTAATATAATTTATAAGAATTGTTCAAAATGTTGTCCATTGTTTTCCATGCATTTAGTTACTCTCTTCTTCATGTTATCAAATACTTTGTGAAGCGTTTCAACAGTAATGTTTCTGATCTCATATTCGATTGCTTGTTGCAGATCGTCAATATTATGAAGTCTGTTCGTATGGATTTTGTTTCTTACATGTCCAAATAAGAAATAATCCAAGGGAGTCAATCAGGTGAACGAGGAGGAAATGTTATTAAACGATTATCATAAAATTCCCTTAAAAACGTTATCGTAGCACCTGCACAGTGTGCAGCAGCAGAATCTTGTTGAAAAAAAACATAATGCAATTCCTCATCGTCTAGTTCATTAATAAATAGTTGTAGAATATTTTCTCTATAACGTTCACCGTTTATAGTATAATCAAAAAATATTGGACCAATTAATCTACGTCTTGACATAGCAACCCAAATTCCTATTTTTATGGGGTGCAAACTTGTTTCCTTAAAGTTATGTGGATTCTCAGTTGACCATGTCCTATAATTCTGTGAATTTATGTATCCTGAACGGTGAACCCATGCCTCATCAGAGAAAAATGTTTTGTCTAATATATCGTCATTATTTAAAACTTCATTAAACCATGTGCAGTACTCAATTCTTCGATTAAAATCTAATGGATAAGCTTCATAATGATGATACTTTACTACGCAGAATTTGCTTTACAGATGAAGCAACATTTTATGTAAATGGTGAAGTAAATTCACAGAACTGCCGCTACTGGAGTAGACAAAATTTGCATAGATATCATATCACAAGGACTCAGCGGCCACAGAAAGTCAATGTTTGGACTGGGTTGATTGGACACCATATTGTAGGACCGTTTTTTATTGAGGGTACTCTTACAGGAGAAAAATATTTAGAATTGCTTGAGTACAGAGTTATGCCAGCCCTCCACGCTTTAAATATTGATGGTGAGATTTGGTACCAGCATGATGGCGCGCCGGCACATAATTCTCATATGGTTAGAACATTCTCAACCAAAGATTTCCTAACCGTTGGATAGGCCGTGGAGGAGAAGTAGAATGGTCCGCAAGGTCACCAGACCTGTCTCCAAACGATTTCTTTCTTTGGTCATGTATCAGAAATACAGTTTTTCATGGAGAACCTCTAAACAATATTGACAAATTAAAAAATAGAATACGAGTTGCTGCAAGAGAAATAACTCCAGAGCAGATACAAAATACAATAAATGAATTCTACAATCGGTTAGGATACTGTCTGGCCCTCAATGGTGGCATTTTTGAAAATTTGTTAAATTAGTTTTTAAATTTTGTTCAACTACTGTATTTCACATCCTATGTTGCAAAATAAAATACACGCTAAAATATATTGCTGTCATTTCATTATTACGTTACTTTAGCAACTAGTGTATGTATGTGCATGTTGCATTATAAAATATATTCACGGTATATATATATATATATATAAGTTTATTGTGCTTGTTAGAAAACTCTTGCTATACATTATATTCACTAGAACCCTAATGAATATAACGAGGGAAATACTAGCTAGAATAGTATAAGGAAGAATAGAAGATCAACGTCATAAGCAATTGGACGCCCTATATTATTTTAGGAAAACAAGGAGTATTCAGGAGTTGGTACTAATAATAAGAGTAAAGTATATATTAAAGGTAATTTCTTTATACTCATTAGGGTTAATCTTCTGCAATTCTTCCAGTTTCCCATGTCCGTAAGGACTTCGTAGAACCAAAAAAAAGAGGATATTTGAAGGACATTTAGATTGATTCACATAATTCAAGCGATGTACAGGAAATTTGTGAATATAATAAGAACAAAAAATAAATAATCGATCACGTATGGATCAAAAGTCTACAATAGGGATGTCTTGTTAGCCATATCTTATTCAATCCACTAGTATATGAAGCCATAAAAAATCGCAAAAAAGTGAAGACTTCAAATAGGAAATAGAAAAACGGAAAAGATGGAATTGCTGGGGTAGATCAACACCGAAGATGGTTCGATACTATAACCTAAAAAAGAAAACATTTCTTCGACAAAAAATATTTTGTTTTTTAGTATAGTAGATTAATACATTTATTCCAATAATACTCCAAATTAGCAATTAGCAGCTGATGAAAAAAGTAATATCTTCAATACTTCCGCATATATGTGAAATATGGACAACAACGAAAGGAAAGCACAATCAACGCAATAGTAATGAGATTTCTGAGGAGAATAGAGGGAAAAATAAAACGAGACCGAATAAGAAATGAAACAACAGTGAGCAATTAAAATAAAAGTAATAGATAAGAGAGAGAGAGAAGATGACAAGCTTATAAGAAAATATACGAAACCAAGCCGAAAGTATGAAGAGAGAGAAAAACCTCGCATAACGAAGCGAGAAAGTAATATATATGGTATAGTAGTCTGAATACAAAACATAACTTAGGACAGAAAAAACCGAATTTTTACTGCTATATAGTCCTACATTAAATAGTAGAATAGTGGACTTAATTAAATAAGTAAATATAAAACTTTAAAGGAATATATTCTTCGAAAATCAATAAGAACAAAAGTTATTGACTTTTTTGCATAGATTTAAAAGTTCTTTTTTCTTTTGCTATGACTAATTTAAAACGTATGTGTCAATAATTTATAGCAAATACAATTTAAATTAATATAATTTTTAATATAAATAGCCTTTAGAAATTGACAAAGAACGATAATAATTAATGATTTTTTGCCCAGGTGTGTAATTAATATGGTTTTGAGCTACATGTATAGAGAGTATAAATTACTGAAAAAGTAATAGCATTAAATTAGATTGAGTGATCTAGAAAATGCAAATTATTCAAACGTAATACGATCTTTATTGCTTCTTTATTATGACTGGTTAATAATATTAGACGGCTATAAGATATTTATAATATATATGGAGCATATTTTTTTAAAATAAATGCTTAGTTTACCTCTAACCTTTAATAAAATAATAATATTAATAAATATTTAGTTGTTCAACAAAAACTAACTTAATTTTAATGGTAAAATAAAAACAAATTTGCTACGTTGATGCGCATACATAAAAGTAGTGTACAGCAAGAAAGAAAACGTGATAAACGAAGCAGTATTGCGCTTAATATTTAGTTTTGAAAGATCAAATTATTTAATAATAACAAAATCTTTATCCGGTGCAGTAACTACTATAAGATAGTCGAAGTAAAACTAAAACTCTTAATCTATAATGCAATATGTTATGTATAATAATGTATGCCTGCGAAACTACTTATGGAAATAAACTTCAAGGCCGACTACATTGTATTGCAAAATCGACTTAAAATTATACGCGATTGATCTATTGCTAATAAAATTTACTTAAATGTAGATAAATGTGCTGTTGTTACGTTTTCGAAAATTAGTCGAACAACTCAGTTTCTGTATCACATGAATCGGTTGTTAATGCCTAAATAGTCATGTCAGGGATTTGGGAGTTATATTTGATTCTTCTTTTCAATACATGGATCATATCGCTGCAATTTGTAGAGATGCTGTGCCATCGCTGGATTTTCTTATCCGTTATTGTAAGTAATTTAATAATCTCTATCAGTGCCAAGTTCCTTTTGAACTTAACTGATAGTACAATACATACTCCTGCGTTGTTATCACGAATGGATTTTGCTGTTCCGACTCGAACTATAGGCACTGTTATCACATATTATCTATAAAATATTGGTCTATTTCCTGATCTTTTCAAGTGACCTTTTAGTTATGGCTTTTTGTTTATCTTTTGTTTTGTTTTCTCATTTTCGCGTTGCTTATTATACCCCAATCCATGTTGTGATAAGCAACTTTTCATATTTATGTCAACCATGTTAGTGTTAAGTATTTATTCTGTAATTAGAGTTTAACTCCATTGGGTAGTAAGGTACTATTATTATTATTATTATTATTATTATTATTATTATTATTATTATTATTATTATTATTATTATGAATGACAAAAACGTGGGTACTGTAAAACATTCACAACACACATATACTTATAGAGCGCCTATTATGAACAGAAAAACTTGATACGTAGTTAAGGTAAATGTGAATAATTGATTGTAGATGCTATTTAGAAATTGTCTCATATACATAAGCATGTAATCTATAGAGCAGCTGAGTATAGTGTATAGTGTGGTCAAAAAAGAGAAACAAAGTCACAGTTTGGTGAAATACTAATATTGAAATAGAAGCTAAAAATAAGCAAAACTTGTGGTACTCTTGAAGACAAAGAAACAAATTCCATATATAGAAAAGAACAGTAGAGGTAATGTCAAATTATTTTACAAAGAATTGAAGAACCTGACAGAAGGTTGTAAAATGTCGGCGAGATGTACAATGAAATCTGCTAGTGACTTATAAGCAAATAATGAAATGCCAAAGGCATTATTTTTTAAAAAACACGAAGATATATACAGATATATTCTTAAAAGGCTCAATAAGATTTATAAGCATTGATAGTATCACAAATGAATTAACATATTTTAATTTAAAATGGCAATAAAAAGATTAAAAGAATTGGAAAGCGGCAAAGCAACATTAAAGTAGAATTGACTAAATATACGAAAAGTGACTTACTACTAGGTAATTGATCTGTGACAATCAATCTAAGCATTATGAAAGGAAAAGACAGAAATAACTGCGAATTACGAGCACATTTATAAAATATCAACATCTTATAACATATATGAGATAATTACTCAAAAATAGATGATGAAATGTACTATAAAATCTATGATAGATATTACCTACTGTACTTAGATTGGAGTATTGGACCATAGACTTGATATTTTCTATGATACAGGTTACTGAGAAAGCGAAATGCTATAACGACGAACTAATTTTCTTTGAAATGCTTTAAAGAAAAGATTTGGATATAAGTTAGCTTATGCCAGTAAAAGCATGTATTTACATTTGCACGTGAAATATGAAATGAATGAAAACAATGTATCGGAGGAATTTACAGCATGCGCTCAAAACAAAGGCTATAAATTCTCGGCTTTATTATATAATAATTGCAAGTCATAATAAATTTATAAAGTTCAAAAAGTAACGGAGTACTATAAACTTAAATTTAATTAACACTTTCGCGAGCTCCAATAATTGAGGAAAAGCGAAGACGTAAAGCGCCTTAGAGTTATTCCTGCATTTTATTGCCAAAATTTTTCTAACATTAATTCATCAGAGCCAACTAGAAACAAAATCACAATGTGAAATATAAACAATAACAATTTTTTATAAATTCAGAAGTACATAGCCTTCAATAAAAACCTCTAATTGAGGTGAGTGGTAACATTAATAAAAATAGTGAATTAACTAATAACAGATGAAAGCGTATAGTCGACTGCGCAGAATGATATGCCATATTGGGTAATAAATGTTAAGTACTAAATTTAGAAAGGAAATAATATAAGTTTAATGTATAAACTGCGCAAGAAAAGGGAAAACAGAAAACATAACAAATCGATTTATTAAACTTTGAATCAACGGAGATACAGTAAATACATATATTTATGGTATGTGAGAATACAGTGATATGTGTTGACATTTGATAATAAACAAAACAAAATTTGCAGAAAATAAATTCGATTACCGCCTAACTATAAGCTATAATAGTATAAATATAACTGAAGTTATGTACGGCAAATAAGAAGAATCCTGTTAAGAATAAATACAAATGCAAACCCATTACGTAAACGGTTTTGTTGTATCTTCTAATAATGTACTTATAATATTTTATTTTTCACGAACAAAAGAATTACGCTTTTGAGATTAATCTTTTTCAATAAGCGCACAAGCTATTCAAATCAGAATAACGTAAATGTGGGTGGCACGTAATATACACGATAATAAAATTCAAACATATGACATGAATTTTCATAAGATGGTAAAGGGAGTGACTAGAGGAAATCGGATCGGTGACGAAAAATATGGGTACCTAGTGTAACCCCGAATAGATTTTGGATAGAGCAGAATGAATACGATTGGAATTTTTTGAATCAAGGTATGGGTAGATACCATAATAGAAGAGCAGTAAAATAAATATGCAAATATGAAACGATTATGCAGGTAGCTATACTGCATTCTGGAGTTGCAAAATAGAAAAACAATTTAGAGAAGGAATCGTAGCTAGAGACAGGCAGAAATGATGATGCATAATGTGGAGATCTAGGAACTCTTAAAATTTCGGATATGAATCATATTAAAACCATTGAAATGTAGATTTGCAGTTGTATGCTTAACAAAAAAAAGGACTATTTCTGTCGCCAAAAATGAAAAATTACCGTAGTTATAAATATGAAAGGTAGTTCTAATTAGATGGAAATCAACAATGTCGGAGAATTCTTTCCCAAAAATTAAAGCGCATCCAATGGAATTATAAAATAAATAGTCAATACTTAAATGCTTGTAAGTTCTCCATCAAAATTGCTATCATTTAAAGTAACATCAAAGATTTTCCAATTGAGTTAGTTTTTCAAATAAAACTATTATAATACTTACAGTTAACGTTAATAGCCTATACACGATTACGTCTACATAAAATTAAAGTACAATTTCGGCATGAAATTCTAGGGAACACATGAATATTGTAGAAAATATAAAATCATAAATCGAATCATACATACTAATGTACATATATGTATATGTGTACATATATGTACGTACTATCCAAGTATCGTTGCGCAATTCCTGTTCTATATTGCGGTTTACATATTTCCCCATTTCTCTCCTAATGAAGCCCCTTATACAATGTATAACGTTTTCAATGACGACAGTTCAATATCAGAACTTGTTATTCCAAGACTTCCTGAAATCCAAAAAATACATATATTTTATTTTCGTTACCTTTAGCATCTATGACAAAAGTATTTTAATGTGGCATATGCTTTGACATTATAACAAAATGTTTTCTAGGAAAAGAAATAAAATTGTGTACGAAACCTTTGTTTCTTAATGGCAGAAACTCTAACATAGTTTCGCAAGAAGATTTCCTGTAAGGAGTACAAGAAATTTAATCTTAAAAGTTTAAATTATTGAGAGGGTCGAAGTAACAAAGAATCTCAACCGTTTCTCAATTATTTGCAGGTGATATAAGTTTTACCTTAAATTCGAATACTGTTAAATAGTACCTACCGATTGCAGAGAATATTTGAGATGTAACTTTTACAAGAATTTTACAATAATATGTCAAAATATGAATTACATTTTTGTTTGATGTATTGCATTTTGAAAGGATTGGGCTATTTTGATATTCTAAACATATAATTTTCGTAGTGTAACAAGGACAGAGGCATACTAGTATTATAAGTTTTATTATAGTAAATTGCAGAAATTAAAAACTAAGATATACTAATTTTTATATTGGTAACATACAATATATGTACGTATATACTTTGCATTTGCATCGCCTGCATCGTTTTCAAAATTATAAAACAATGGATGACATTAAATTATGGAATAGCGCAGTCTTAGAAACGTTTTCAGCATCTAAATACATGTAGCATTTTAATAGGTATACGAAAATGATTGTATGTAATCTAAGTCACCTTTCATAAAATTTTATGCTATTCTATTTTCATTACTGCCTGTACTCACTCATATGTCAAATGCGACATATCTTATTCTTAGATGAAATTTGATAGTAAACGCTGTTTCTTAAATATTCAACTATTTGTGTTTCAATATAATTATATTTTTTAATAGCTCTCATTAAAGAACTCATTAAAAGCTACGGTTAGTGATTTTAGGTAAATCAATATTCTACACTGAATACATATTTTTTACTTGATTTTGGTATCATAGTTAGCAATGGTGTTCACCGAACAACATCTACTTTGACAGTGCATTTTCATGGTGAAACATTGAATAAAATAAGTATGTATTTATTCTCTATAACCTCATTTCGATCAATTTAATAAAGAATTTCCTAAAACAAACATTTATTTTTATAATCATAAACGTAATATTATAAAACGGTTTGAGAACATACAATGTATTTGTAAGGGAAAATCAACAGGTTGACATTCTCTCTTATCAGAAGTTACTGATACTATTCATAAAGATACTGAACAAAACTCAAAAGTATTATTAAGAAAATTATCAGCTTAAACTGGTAGTTTCAATAATAGTATATTTAAAATTAAATGAAGCGCCATAGTGGTCTAATGGATCGAAGACTAGACTACCAATCTTAAGTAATCAAGTTCAAGCCTCAATCCTGCCTTTAAAATCAAAGGCGTTTTTTCGGTCCGATCTCGATTCAGGCTGTTGAAAGAGTGTATAGAATTTGGGGCAGTAGTAGGCGATCGGTTCATAGAATCTTGCCCCGTTTTAACACTGATTATTCATTATATTTCTCTTATAGGTTTGTCTATGACGTCTTGCTCAAAGACAATGAAACTAAACGTGCATATACATCCTATCTTAAAGTGCGTCCAAAAGATTCTATTAATTCCAAATTGTAATTCGACGATGATTAGCAGGGAATAGCATATCGCATGCTGTTCAATGATGTATTTAAATAATAATATGATACACTGCTTTTTCGTTGACGGAAAATAGATTTACATCCCTGGACAAATAAACAGCTAAAATTGTCGAACTTGGGTAACAAAAAACCCAAATCAGTGTTGAAACAGACCTACATCCAAAAGAATTAGATATGTGGTCTAAGAAGAAATATAGCATCAATCATAATATAATAACATAGACAAATATTTTAGAAATATACCTTGAGCAAGTATTTGAAGACGAATTAGCCTGAGGTTATTTTAAACGAGATAGTGCTCCAGCACTTGTCGCTAATACAACGAAAGGATATCCAAGTCAATTTTATAGTGAGCATACAATAAATCGATTACCAGATTTATCATCTTCAAATTACTGTTGGTTTGGTAAATTAAAAATTAACATTCATAGAAATTTCCTGTATGTTCAGAAAAATTAATAGCAACTAGTGAACATGAAATTCAAGTGAAAACAGTAGAAGAACTATATATTGTTTCTGAAAGAAAAGAAAGAAAGAAAAGAAGAATTAATTTATGCTTAAAACATAATGATGCACAATGTCAGCAGAATGTGTAATAAAATAATCAAAATTATAATGAAAATAAAATTAATTGTCAATGTCTATTTGTAATAAATAAATTTTATTAAAATATTCACATAAAATATATTGGTTATGTTTACATTATGAAATTATTTGAACTGGCATGCTAATAAAATTTACAAATTCCATTTCTAGTTTTAAGCGTCGCTTTAAGCATGCGATATGCGAATGTTTACTTTAAACCAAATGTTTTATTTATTTTCAAATATTATAAAAACTAAACACAATGTATTACGAGAAAGGTATTCTATTTTTCTATTTCTATTTTAAAGTATAAACATAATGATGAGCATTTATTGCAGTGTTCTTAAATGGTGCATATAGTAAATGATCGTAATAATATCATGATGTAATAAAAAACTTTAATCAATATAAATAAGTAAAAAATTACAATTTATTTATTCATAAAAAATCCAGTGTGATTACGCGAATTAATGTCTAAGATGTTGTTTGTTGTTATATTGTATTTGCAACAAATAAACATTGAATACTGAAAAATTGTATAAGAGATATATGTATTCACATTTGACTGGGATTTTGCGTAACAAAACACTTGCCTTGCTTGAAGAAATTTTTGATTGGTTAGTCATCTACTTTTGACCAGCTATTATAACTTAATAATTTCAGACAAATATCTTCCCACTTAAAATTCTTTTGATGGTTGAAGTAAATTCATATCAGAGAAATATATGATTATTTTAGACTTGCTACCGTACGAGAATGAACATTGTTTCGGAAAAGTTAACAGAACTTTGTCTACTCTTTTGCTTATTCTTAATTTATTATATAATTATATATATATATATATATATATATATATATATATATATATATATATATACATATATATAATATTCGATATTCTAGAAGACTATAAAATAAATTTAAGTAGTATGGAATCCTAGAAAAATATTGCTATAATTTTACCAGAAAATAACTGTTTCTGCTTTTCTAGCCTTGGAAGATGAGACTTGAAGACAATAAATGCTGGAATGTTTTGAATCAGAATTGAAATAATGCACCCAAGGCTCATGGATAATAAAAACGTAATTCGTCTCTCTGATATCTTTGCAGCGATGAAGAAGTGATTAGAAACCTACCCAGAACTAACTTTATGATATTCTAAACTACTATTATGACGTCGACATTTTCCACACAAACTCGTAATATTTCAAATATTTGCTGTATTGTTTCTCTAAATGAATATGGATAACTTTGTTTTATGTTTTAAATTTGTTTTAATGAAAGATATAATTGCTGTAAATAATATTTATTGTTAGAAACAAGCCAAATGTCAACAGCATACACATATTTATACTCATATAAGATCTTAACTTGCGCAATAAGTTTTGACAGCTTATCACTTTTTTTTCAATATATTACTACAGATTAACTACTTGACATTCTCTATACCATACAAAACTTTTTAATGAACTTGATTTAATAAAGTTATCTTCTTGTTGAACATGCTCAATGCAAATTTATTTATTTTTGCAATATAATCTGTTACAGTTTAATTCACTTCTTCTAAATTATTTATCTCATTTACGAAAACTCTGTATAACGTTCGTATTATCGTTAAAATCATGTTCAAATGCGTATTAGTATTTCATTTCTATTCGTTTTCATATAGTGTAACTTTCGTATATTCGGTGTTTGTTCAATTATGTTAAGGGTCATTGTTGCATATTGTGAAGCGCAGTTTTTTTCAATAGTCTTGTTATCGTCCATAAGCTTGAGCATGATGTCATTCTTATGTTGACTCAGTTTAGCTGCCTTAATAGCTCCCCCCTTCCCTTCGCATCTCTCCGCACCCCGATAAGGAGAGGCAGAGACGAACCAGACGTTGGGGAAGACGGTCACTAAAATATTTGAGATAGTGCTCCTTCGTTGAAGGGATTTATGAAATTGTAAGCACATGAAAACATCGTGTTAAGAGTAAATAAAACTCATTAATTAAAAAGCGACGTCTACCATTCCAAGAGTGGTTCAAGGAGTAAAACCCTGAACAACATATACAGGTGTGTCTCTGACTTCCTTAACGTACTTGTGTTACTGTATTGTGATCTATAGGGTTTTTATTTTCTGTGTGTGATTTGCCGTTTGGGCTTGGTTCTCTCTCCTGGGAGTTCGCCCTCTTTTCCTTTTGTTTTGGGGCCCAGCATCGTCGCATCTCTGCAAGCCACGAACAGGTCAGATTAAATCATTTTGTAAATGACATTATATAATAGATAATTAAGTTACGTCAGTAGTTATGATACGTAAATATTTGTTTCATTAATAGTA
>JAVIWB010001248.1:0-95000 GCA_031893035.1 Dermolepida albohirtum | reverse complement strand
GCTTTAAGCGGATACTATTAGTACGTTAGCTAATGACATAAATTTTTTAACACATTACACCAAAAATTTTGACTTTTCAGACTCCCATACATTTTCTATGGCATATATTATAAACGTTTACACAATGAACATTTATGACGTGCTTTGTTGGTGAATGGAATTGTTGTCTATTTCAATTAAACAGTGCGATGCAGACTTGCTCCTATGAATATTTAAATTTAAATTCTCAATTTCTTAATTTGGCCAACTCACATACTATACTAATTGCCAGTGTACGGATATGTAATCATCGATTTCTGTTTTATCGGCCTTGCCTCATAATTGACATGACGTGTATAATTTTGGATACCTCTAGCAGTGCAGCCAGGTTTGGTGAAATCTATCTATCAACTATAAGAAAATGATATCCTGTCTTAACTATCACGCTTCCGACTTATCTATTTTTTATGTATCAGCTGCATGATGTGTGCAAACAAAACAAATAATTTCATTTACAAATGAAAAATTTCTTAAATCAAGGACTATCATATGCGTTTACATGAAAAATTAATAAACAAAAATACTCTCTTGATTCAGAAAAAATAGAAAAATATTAACTGTGAATGGACAATTTCAAATTCATGCATGTTGTTTACGTGCTGACATATAAAATTGTCCGGAGCGACAAATGAATTCAATCCTTTCAAAATAATTTATATAAAATTATATAGTATAAATGCGGTAAAAGACGAGATTATATTTAAAAACTAAGTTGGCAATGCCGAATAAAATTCAGCATCAAGTGAACATTAAAAAAAAACCACGCATATTCATATTACTTCGCTTGTGATACGAAAGAAGCGCCGACTCCATCACGTGAAACGTAAGACTAAAATGCGCACGATTTCCGAAACAACGGCGTACTGACGATCAAGGAGCTCGCGCTAAGGTTAATCAAGAAAGAAAGACATAAACCCTAACTTACGCAGTGAAGCGCGTTAGTAACATTTACGCCCTTGGCGGGCAGTGTAACCCGGGAGGCGATGTCTCTTGCAAGCATGCCTTCACGTTGTATACGAGATGCACTTCGCACGTGCACGGAGCCTTAGGTGAGAAGAATTCGCTACCGGAAAAACGACCAAAAGGAATCCTTCCACCGAGGAATGCTAGCTGCAAAGTTTACTACTATAAGTGACAGTGACTTGTCCAATTCGGCAAAGAATCTTACCTCCAAAAGGATGACGAAGAGCTTACTTAAATTTAGCGACTCAAAAACGACAGTGGCCTTTCCCGCACGGGATAATATTGGGTCTGGGAAAAAGTTCGTGGCGTTTTTCCCGATAGATGGCATTGGTTGCCGATAACTAAAGAACAACAAGTCACAGCGACACCACCGACGGCTCGTTTTTTAGATGACCTTCCGAACGTTAGTTTGAGCGTAGAAACATTGTAATCGGTGCAGTGGTTGGAAAGTTATTCGCACTTGAAAATGGAGAAGAATAATGAGAAATTTCGCTATATTCTGCAATATTATTATGATAAGGGGAAGAACGCTGCGCAGGCTTGTGATAAAATTTGTGCTGTGTACGGTGAAGGTACTTTATCGAAATCTGTTGCGCGGAAATGGTTCGCTCGCTTTCGTTCTGGAAATTTTAATGTGAAAGATGAGTCACGCTCCGGTCGTCCAATCACTGAAAAATCTGATGAAATTCTTGAAAAAGTCCAACAAGATAAGCATATCAGCAGTGTCGATATTGGCATGGAGCTAGACATTGACCACAAAACTGTTTTGAACCATTTACACAAAGCTGGTTACAAAAAAAAAGCTTGACGTATGGGTTCCTCATGAGTTGAGCGTGAAAAACATGATGGACCGAATTAACATCTGCGATGCGCTGCTGAAACGGAATGAAATCGAGCCGTTTCTGAAACGTTTAATAACCGGAGATGAAAAATGGATTACGTACGATAATCGGAAGCGTAAAAGATCGTGGATAAAGGATGGTGAGCCGTCACAAGCGTTCGCTAAGCCAACATTGACGCCAAAAAAAGTGATGCTGTGTGTATGGTGGGACTGGAGGGGAATCGTCCACTACGAGCTACTTCCAACTGGTCAGACGATTGATTCTCAACTCTACTGTGCACAACTAGAGAGATTACGCCAGGCGATTGAAAGAAAACGGCCCGAATTGATTAATAGGAAAGGTGTTGTCTTCCATCATGACAACGCCCGACCACACACTTCTTTGATGACCCGTCAAAAATTGAGAGAGTTTGGTTGGGAAGTTTTGATGCACCCACCTTACAGTCCGGATATAGCACCCTCTGACTATCATCTGTTTCGATCTCTGCAGAACTCTCTCAATGGAATTAAGTTGGTTTCAAAAGAAGCCTGTGAAAACTACTTGATTCAGTTTTTCGACCAGAAACCACAGAAGTTTTTCACCGATGGGATCATGGATCTACCAAAAAAATGGCGAAACATTGTCGATAATAATGGAGCATATTCGGTTTAAATGAATTCGTCCACGCGCCATGCGGGGACCAGTTGAATTTTACTGAAAAAACGCCACGAACTTTTTCCCAGACCCAATATAATACTTTAATTTAAAATCGCTGCCTTTTTTATTGCCCCAAATGCAAGAATAACTTTAAATAGGTCAGGGGGAAACACAAACCTGGTATATTTTACACGTGCATGAAATTTAACAGAAATTCATGGGTACGTAAATTTTACACAATTTTTTCCCGAAATGCAATAAATATCATACAAACTTAAGTAAAAAAATTTAATGTAGTTTGAATACAAATTTAACCTAAATCTACGAGTACAATACAAATTTACATACAAAACTAAACACAAATTCTAAGTAGAAAATCGAATACAATGTTAGATACACATTTAAATATTCAATTACCTACAAAATCACATTACGTCCCAAATTACTTATTGTCTACACGCGCGTAAAGCGTGATGTCCTATATCCCGAATATTACTACAAACAAATCTATTTCGTTTAAAAGTTCGTCAGACAAGTCCAGCGTGTAAACTGCAAACTATACTTTTACAGCTTAAACTAGTAGAAAATTTCTTCTTTTTTTTACTATAACTTACAGTGAAATAAATATCATTCAATACGTAATTCAGTAAGCAAAGTAATAGATGACAATATATTGTAGATAAAGAACGTGCTGAAAATTTAAATTTAAGCGACGTGAAAGAGAAACTGAATTTAGGTAAAGAATTAGATGAAACTTTATTATAAAACTTCCTGATTGTTTGTAATACGGTTTTGGTAGAATTACAAAATAAAAATATATTTAAAAATACAAATGCTTGACAGTGATGATCTGATGATGAATAATAGTGTTGATAACATGTCCGATTTCTTTTCTTTCGTTGGACGGTTGTTTTAGTATGTACATATATTATATATACCTTCCCTAATTATCTATAATGTACATATACATATACTGCTATTTAATTGAGGCTCATTAATTAATAATAAATGTGACCAGTTGTAAAGTAAACCTTTTAAATTAGGTATGACAGTTAAATATAAATTATATTCAACATCTCTCACAAAAATGTATTAAAATTTTGTAGTTGTATTTATATAACAAATAAAATAAATAATACTTTTATATCTTTATATTTGACATTCATGTCTCAAGGTATGGTCGCTGGTGCCAGTTCGTATATTGAGTCAAGAAGTAGTATATTCCAAATGAACAGTTTGCCTAACTATACAACTTTGTACAGTTACTGATAATGTAATTATTTTTTTAATCTGAAGAATGTACTCTATAATATTATTGAAAATAATTTATATATTATTATTAAATAAAGTAATACTCTACTGTACAATATAACATTAAAACTTTGTAATTTTTGTAAATATGTAAATGCAATTGACAAAACTAAACTTCCATAAAATTAAACTTAAATATTTAATCAATCATTAACATATATAATCATCCATGACATAATAATGTTTATATTTGTCTTGCTTCGACATTTCTTTCAAAACGTACTAACTTTACAATATTATTAACATCTATTTAAATTAATATATATATATATATATATATATATATTAATATCTTAAAGCAAAATATCCTTATTTGAATTCAAATTTGTAAGTTCATACACATTCGGATGCCCTCGTAGTTAGTTCATTAGGTAGTCTTCTAACTCTTGATCAATCTAATTTGTTCCTTATCTTTCACCCTTTCTTATAGATAACACTTCTTTTACATTAGTTCCAATATATTCTTTATATATATTCACTTTAGCTTCTGCTCGTAGATGGCATAGTTCTAGATTCAATTCACTTTGGTAATTAAGTAGTATATTTATGAATTAAACTTTTAGTTTATGTAAATTCCGTTATATATTAACATCATTTAAAATTTAAATAACACTTAATCTTCCTATAATTATAATATTTACTAATTATAAAGATTATTTTTTAAATATGTAGCATTATTTAATTAATTCTTCGATCAAATAAGTATAGGCATAATTCACGACATGTTATCCATTCTTTGTAATTGGTAGGTTAATATTTAAATTTATATTTAATTTCCTTTCATTTAAGTAACTTATTTCCGTATTAAGTGATATAACACTTCAATGTTTTCTTCTTGTAACTATAAATTACCAACTTTCTTACCATAGATATTGTTTTCTAGTAATATAAATAATTTTAACAAAGTGTTAACATTAGCATGTTCTTCTTAAAACAAGCATAAACTAACTTTTGTTTTAGCAAACCCTTTATATATCATATTTAAGTCTACCAATGAAAAAACAGAATTATTAAATAACAAAAGCACAGCAACGAATGCAAAAAAATTTAACGGGCGAAAGCAAATTAAACTTTAATTCTTAAAAGCTATTGCATATTTGTAATCTAAATAATTGATTTAATGACTATCGAACAAATTTGCATTATGAAATTAGTTTAATATTTAATCAAAAATATGATGCTAATGTAATTATTTAATTATTTTCTTAATATCACCAAATTTTAATTGTAGAAATCACATCTTTATACTTTGCTTTACTTCATAAAATATTATCTCAATATAATTCTCTTTGATAATGATTTTATACCACTCTTAGTTTTTCTCAACGATTACCTATTTCTTGCTTATAAATGCTTCATATAATTTTACTTTTCATACTAAATACCTAGTTTGAATACTATACCTTAATCATACTCTTAACCCCATATTAGTTTTAATTATCCTAACTCCTGCATGTTCCAACAACATTTACGCATCATATCAAATAATAACTTAATTAAAATGGCTTCATACATTATAATATGTTTTATGAACTTTTTCATTATATTTTTAGCTAAAACTCTATGAAATAATTCTATCCAAAAAGCTTATGTACATAGGCACCTTACCTGTGAGTAATATTACACTTATTATAAGCTGTCCTACTATATGTTACTCTAAATTACATTTCTAAAGTAAAATCTTAACTTACTATCTTCAAAATCTTAACTTATATAGTTATATTAAATTTTAAGACTATGTTTGTTTATGAACATGTGTCTCATTATATATCTAATCTTTGATTATATTGTAATCTCTTGCATTAGGTACTCAGAATAAAGAATAAATAAAACACGTAATTTGCATTCACTTTCAAAAACCTTTTATTGGTATTTGAAGTATCAGTTATGACATTTACATGCCAAAAACAATATCTGCCAAACGACCTCCTCTTGCAGGTCCACAGATATCCACTCTTTTGTTAAAATTTTCAATGACATTTTGACATAATTGAGGCTCTATCTCACCAATGGCACGAATAATTTAATTTTTCAAAGCAGGAATTGATTGTGGATTGTTTTTATAAACCCGAGTTTTCACATAACCCCGAAGAAAAGAGTCTAACGGTGTCAAATCACATGATTTTGGTGGCCAATTAACATCACCATACAGAAAATTGTTCTGTCAATAAATCAATTAATTCGTGTGCAAGTGAGGTGTAGCGCCATCTTTATAAAACCACATATCCCCTAGATCAATATTCATTAATTCAGGCTACAAAAATTCGGTTATCATCCGACGATATCGATCACCATTGACAATTACAGCTTCACCAGCAGCATTTTCAAAGAAGTAAGGTCCAATTATACCACCTGACCATAATGCACACCAAACAGTAACTCTTTTAGGATGCACAGGTTTCGCATGAATAATGCGTGGATTTTTCTCACTCCAGATTTTGTTCATTAACGTAGCCACCAAGTTCAAAATGTGCCTTATCGGAAAACATTATTTTTTGAGAAAAATCAGCTGGTTGTTCATTGTTTAAATTGACAAATGAACGACGTTTTAAATGATCTAATGGCTTCAGTTTCTGTGTTATTTCAACCTTATATGCCTTCAGAACTAAATCCTTGTGTAAAATACGCCATGTGTTGATCCACTAAGTCCAAGCTATTGTGGACGTCGTCTAATAGACATTTCAGGATCTTCAGTTTTAGTTTTCAATACTCTATATTTTGCTACCAAAACCTTTGCAGCTTCCTCAGGAGTGTGAAACTAAAAGCAGTCATACACTGACGATTCAAAATAATTGTATAAATAACTCTCAATTTTAATTTTAAAATACATTGTAAAATATAATAAAACTCAACTCAGCCAAATAGGTTAAACTAATTTTGCTGACTTGAGTTTTGTATTATTTTACAATGTATTTTAAAATTAAAATTGAGAGTTATTTATACAATTATTATGAATCAGCCAGTGTATGACTCCTTTTATTTTTACACTCCTGAGGAACCTGTAAAGGTTTTGGCAGCGAAATATAGAGTATTGAAAACTAAACTACCTTTACGGATATAGTGCAACACCTACTTTTTATGTTACGAAACGTTACTAATTTATTGCTTTCTATATCTATAAAATAAGAATGATGAAACGATCCAATTCGACATACACTTACTTTGGCATATTACTTAACAATATAGAAATAAATTTGATTTGCACTAATTCTAGATATGCTATAATATGGTTTCCTTACATGGCCCGTGGTAAGATTTAATGTGATTATTAGGTGAGCAATCACATTTGTTTGCAGTTAGCTACAGATCGGCATCAATGTAAGATTTGCCCTACTGCTGTCTTTTGATTTTTATCGTTTGATAATTATTGCCAAATTACTCAAAGTATTCATGTCACATAAACATTCAAAAGTGTTATCAATGTCGAAGACAACAATGTTCCATTCTAGTGAGAAGTTTTCATGCTACCAACTACAGGCAAATCACATTGCTCACATTGTAATAAATTCTCTTTTCGTTATAACGCCGTTTCACATAACAAATTGTTAAGGAGATTTGAGGCTATATTTGGATAATACGAGCTGATAATTTTAATGAAAAAGTAAAAAAGTTTCTTTTCAATAAAATTAAAAGAATAAATATATAAGAAACTTAAAGCAAGTGCTTATATTTTTGCAGTTTTAGAAAACTATAAAATATTTATTATTAATTAAAAAGAATTAGACAACTTAGGTTTTTCTCGTGGACTTTTCATATGTGATTTTTTCTAAAAAAATAATTATGGAATATGCTAATTGAATAAACTGGTCTTTGCTGTAGTTCACATTGTGCTAAATAAGTGAATTTAATATTTAATTAAATATGTTGACAAAAGTTACAGTTTTAACATACTTAATCGAAATAGAGTCATTAAGATGAGCTGCACACTAAAATGAAGCTGTAAAATATGGAAAATTACGTCATGTCTAAAAGGTTTGTTAAAGCTTTCTACGCAAGAAGCACCAAGTTTCTAAAAAATATAAAGGAAAACAGACGCCTGTATGTTTACGAACTTTTTATATATATTATCTTAAGGCAAAATTTCCTAATCATACACACAATATAAGCAAGACGAGATAAAGTAAATAACTAATAACTGGAGGAAGATTTATGTTAAACGGAATACACAGTGTTCTACTTTTAAAAACAAACAAAACACTTTCCATAACAAAAGCTATTGTCAAATGTTGATTTTAATTAGCTCTTGTGTAACTTTATTTTTTCAAAATACTTTACTATATACTGTATAATAAATATATAGGTAGTAGTAAAAATAATACTATATAAAAATTACATTTGCATTTAAATACAAAGATAATAATTTTAATAATAATACTAAAAATATTTCTTCTTATGTAGATACAAAACATCATAAAATTGGTATAAAATAAACCGTTTTATGATGCACCAGCAGCGCCAGCCGTGTAAAATCCGAGCTCATATCCAAAGATATGGGGGTTGAGAGAAAAGTTTCCTGACTTTAAGTTGAATAAGTATGAGAAAAATCTACGCCATAATAATATGATTTATTATGAGCCAAACAGTATAAACTAAATAAGGCACACCATAAAATTGTACGCGAAATACATAAAAAATCTAATTCCAAGCAGTAATGCGTAGTAAAATTATAATATTATGTATTGTATGAAATCGCAAATCACAGAATACGTCACAATAATAAATATACATCTTTTTAAAATGTAATAATTTCAAAAATCGTCGTTGAATGCGGTCGAGATGTATAATATGGCGAGCGTAAATAATATTCTAGGCGAGGATTGCGTACTCCAGTCTACTATGAACTAGGGCAAAAATATTTCGGAACATCAGTATTTGTAAAATATTTTGAAGCTCTTATGATAAAGCCTACAGTTTTGCATGCAGTACATGTATCTATAATGTGAAACAATATACAAATTCCTAAAATGGTTCATTATTCAATGCCTGTCCATTTATAATGTAACTGTAATTTGAAATGTCCCTTTTCCAAGTATAACAAACAACTCAACAATTATCGATATTCAAAGCTCATTTGTTATTACAGCACCAAATACAAATTAAGTTCGTATTATTCTGGAGAAACTGTATATCACAAACCAAATTACTTACTTGTAAATATTTAAATTATCAGAATATACGAGTGAATTAGCTGAACAGCTAATATAATCCAGATCATTTATGTAAATTAGAAATAATAACAGACTCATATTTGATGCTTGTAGAGCATAAAGCCATTACGCGCAATTTGTTCTCTTCTATAAAAATAAAATATCATTAATGCCAGTAAGCTATTGTTATATCCAAAATCGCATTTTTTATATTAATATTTTATGGTTAGTGGTACGAAAACCTCGGCTAAAGTCAGTGTAAATAACGTCCACTTGAACAGTATATTACCTCCTTCTTTTTATACTGTAATATTATGCGTGACGTGTTATTGTTAAGGGTTAAATGTCCCCTTAATTAATACTATACAACTAAATAATAGTAGAGATATTATTTAATAGAGAATATATTTATTTGCACGTGATGGTTAGAAAATCTATTACGAGCGCATGTTCGGCTAGCTGAAGAGCTGTAATAAATGCAAATAAAAAAGAAAGTAATGTAATGTAAGGAGTTAATAATTAGTAATTGTGTACAATGAGCATCAAAAGTCCAGGACGTGTGCCAAACTGAAAGAAAGATTATTAGTGGAAATAAAACAACAGGATTGCCCTTTAAATTTTATTCACTAAGTTAAATTAATTCTTAAAGCTTGAGTATATTAAATAAAGATAATTAATAAGATCGAGAGCAACAAATAAAACAAGATAAGCGTAATAGCAAAGCTGTAATAAAAGTAAATCTAAAGATATTAAGCTGTTTGATAAAATGTAAAAAGGGTTAGAATAAAATATGTATCGGGCGATAGGTAAAATACTTGCGGTCGCAAAATAACCACGTTAACACTACGAGCACGGGAAAACAATTTCACGAACACGTCGAAGGGAAGCGCGTGGACTTTATAGTCATGGTTGGAGAAGAAGTCTCTGCGTCTTACAAGCCGGTGCTTTTTAAGAAACCACCCATAGACTAAGGGGTAAGGTGTACTGGTCATGTTTAAATCAACCAATAGCAAAAGAGAATAGGCACGCCAGAAATTGGCGCCCTAAAGATATTGGCATAAGTTAAAATTGTGATATTAATTTCAATATAAGCACCTAGCAGATAGATATCTAAACAGAATAATAGACATCTATTCTGTGTGAAAAATAGTAGAATAATATTTGAATCTCTATTGCATTTAGATATCAATATGTCGAATTAAAATTAAATGTGTTAGTCAATGAAAAATTACCAAAACTATTCCAAGAAAAGTTTCGAAAAGTTGTTCCTAGAAAACAACGACAATTTGTTTTATTACAGCTCGACAGTATGTGACAAATACAAAAGATTCCTGCATTTGTATTTATATATGACAAAAAGGTCAAAATAAATAGTAATTTATTACTTGAAAATCGAAATATTATTAAATTAAAATAAACTAATTTAAAAAACATGATATAAAGAATTATTACTTGTATATATGCGGAGCGTAACAAGTAGAATCCTTCGCGGTACATAGGTCTTGAGTAACACAAATTAAGTTAGTCTGTTATAAATCCATCCATCCATAAATGTCCTCTAATAACATGATGGAATTTTATCCTCATTCGATATTTGGATAAATCACACTTTAATTATACTTGCAAGTATATCATCATCAGAAACCCTAAAGACACAAAAGGATTCATATGAGAGCGAGCAATATTATCCAAGGTTCCATCTATAATATCATGCAAGTAGACACTAGGTGAAGCCAACGAAACCATTAACCGTCATACGATTCGTCATAGGATCGATCAGGCGTCGCGTTGCCTTAAAAATCTTATGATTCGGTTTTAGATTTTCTTCCCGCCGTTGTAAAATATTTTTATAAGTATTATCAACTAAATTTTTCGGTATGTTTCTAACTCTACTAAATTGATGATAGCAACACAAACAAGCTATAATTCTCAATTTACGGTAGTAGTGTCGTTTTAGGTTAGATTTTTTTCATACATTCTTGATATATATATCGCGTTCGTTTATTAATATATGTTTTTTTTTAGTCATGGGAATCATTTTAAACTGTGTAATTCACTCAACCCTTAATTTGAGGAAACGTATTAGATGTAAACCTATCTATCGGCTATGAAGATTTTGAGTGCAATGTTACCAGAGCATTTGTTCTCATTCTAAGGCGCTATCAGCTGATCCATCCGATTACCGGATTTGACTCCTAAGATTTCTTTTCTAATTGGATATGTTAAAAAAAGACGACAATGAAACCAACCAACTTTCATGAAGCACTTGAAGATAGTCTGAGCAGTAACAGCTACCACAGATATAATTTGCGAAACCAAATGAAACGAAAAAGTACTATGTGTACTTGTAAAAAAAGAACAAGATTTTTGTTTTTTTCTCCGTTTAGTTTTTTTAATCCTATAAATATGATAGTTACTTTTGCTGTACCCTGCGTATATAAGAAAGTATTGCTTAAACTTACATGTTATTACTATTAATATAATTAAGTATACTATAGCATATACATATTTGCAGAACGAAATATCTTATTAACCAAGAAGAATTATATTTGCCAATTTCGAGATTTTGAACGTTATTTCTAGTTACATGGACCTATTTCATATATATTAACTAGTATTTAGATTTTTATTATAGATACATAATTTTAGTAATCCGTTAGACTCAAGAATATACACGCACCTTGTAGGAATATAGAAAACCACAAATTAGATAATATATGAAATACATTCAAAAAATTTATTGAATAACTTATTATATCGTAGAAGAGGACATTACAATAGGAAAAAAAATTAAGCGAACACTAAACACAGAGTTCGATAGCGTATTGTAATAACAGTATAAGCTACTCTATATGGACACTGCGCTGTACTAGTGAAAGGAGACGTAAATTATAAATTCTCTAATATATAACATAACGTATGTACATGCAGGTGATGCTTTTATATAAGAATAACAAATACATGCTTTGAAAGATATGATTTTGAACGATGTTTCCGTTGTTTAAAGAATGCACTGATACATATGTATTTATATGTAATTTCTTTGTAAGTATTGCAAACGTAAAAGTACTAAAAATATCCTTTGAAAATAAAGCTGAACCATATAAAATTCTATTTCTCCAATATATGTACATATGAACGGTGTCTAGCAGTCAATAAATAATTGGTATTATTTTTCAATTATGAAGAAACAAAATAATTCTATTATCCTTTTTTGCGCGAATTTGAAATAACATTTTTAATAATCTTTTAATATATATTTTTATATTTTGATAATTCTAATTTTCATCGGTTGATTGATTTTAATTGTGGATTAATATTAAATGTTTTCTTAAAAATTTGCCGAATAAGTTATGTAAAATCGTGTTAATATAAACCGGGATTTCATCTTACAAATACTTATTAGTTGATTCTACTGTCGGCTCCTAGTAAAGCATTTTAACTTTGGTAACACTTTGGTATAGTTTAACAAAATATTTTTTAAATAGCATTTATGTGTTTACCGCCTTACACCATCGCCAGGAAAAAGAAAAGTAAGGCAAATAATGTTAAAATAAGATCTTATACATCTGCTATAGGTAGCTTTACACAAAATAATTAGAGCTAACGGTGATGAAAGGACGTATTCCCTGTAAACCAAGAAAATAAATAAAGTTTAAGACTAGATGTATGAAAGTGATATACTTCTATGCATTTGTAAAATTGTAAATTTAATAGAGGAAAAGACAGATCTAGAATTTAAAAATATTAAAAGATATAAATTAGATTTCTCTATGAATGACTCCGACATTCTCCACATTTAAAACACACGACCTTAAACTCTATGCTTTATAGACTATTTAATATACTTATTCCATTGAAAAATTTCATATCAGCATTAAATATAATACAATACATTGCCCGAAAAAACGACTGTTGACGTAAATAAAATATTACAAAAAATTCAAGAATACACAGCAATAAAATCAATTTTTCCGCAGAATAATATAAAGATTAAAAGGTCAATAACAAGGGACAGCCTCCCTAGATAGTGTGAGCTTTAAATAATGTAATAAACTAATTTTAATTCAATAAATGCAGTAATTCAGCTGTATGGAGAATAGAATGTAATGACTGTCCTAAATTTTAGTGTAAAATTTGAAGAGCATACGAGATTATTTAGATTAAATAATGTAAACTTCAATTTATCTAATCACTTGATAGAAAACAGACATACGTGCGCAATACAAAATTAAAAATTTCTACATGTAGAGAAGAAATGTTACAAATTCAATATTCTAACTAGAATCAATTCAATTACATTTATTACTCACTAATATGTTTACAATAAGACATATTTCTATATTTCTTATGTTATAAATTGTCCTGATATTATAATATATATAAATATATATATGTATGTATACTGTTGAGGAATAAATGCTTTATTATTGTTATTACTATTAATTAAAAAAGTGATTACTTAACAAATCTAAGTCGGAATAAGGTGTAATAGATTCCTAAATACGATTAATGTGTTCCTCAATAACAATAAACAATTCGCAAATAATCCAGGTTTATACACCTGAAACGTTCTTGACAATAATGGTTGTATATTGCATTAGAAAGATTTGGAAAACGTTTACACATTTATTTGAGCTGTACATATTTTCTGTAAATAGAGACAAAAGTAAACCTCTAAATAGATTTTCTGAGCAAAATTAACTACGAATTTAAATATAATAGATACGTTCATAACATTTTTCTAATTACTAAATTAGAGGTAGAAAAAGTCTAAATTCAATTATACTAAACACGTCCATTAGTTGACAAAGAACTAATGCAATAAGTGTATTTATACAGAGCTACTAGCTCATTTATCGTTCTTTTCGCTTTAGTTGTCAATAAATAACTTACATTACCTGTTCGTAATTTATTTGGTTGTGAGACAGGAAAACGTGCGGAATCACGAAGTAAGAAAAGCTTTTAATATTACAGTCTGAAGTTACACGTTGATTCAGGTTATAAGAAAATATGTTGGTCTCTGAGGTTTGTAAAACACTGTTATATATAATGAAGCGGTAATAAAGCAACAAATATAAAATAATTAAAAAACAATTTCAAGTAAAGTTACGAAGAGGTGAAAGTTGTAGAGTAGACTATAATTTTTAAAATGGAAAGAGTTGAAACATTAATGAGCGAGTAAAAACTAACTATTAATTTTTGCTTTTACTAGCGTTTGAAAACATTAGTTCGCAGGGAGAGTTATTTTCCTCAAAAAAAAAAGCGCAAAGCAGTATTATTTTGTCACTTAAACAGAAGTATAGTAATAATATCTACCCATTTGCTTTCACTCAAAGCTAGCATGAAGATGACAATAGACTAATGGGTAAAACGCAGATATTTTAAATTTATTAAACAGCCTTAATGTCAACTCATGTACCAATAATCCATTTACTTTATTTTTTTAAAGATCGAAATTAGCTTGTAAAATTGTATGTAATATATAATCCAATTGTTGATTTAGATGAGTTAGAATAATTTATCAGTCAATAATAAAAATTTTGACAAAAAGTTCGAACTACAATATTAATAAAAACAAACCTACTTATGTCACTTATTATATATTAGCGACTATATTGAATGTAAATAAAATAAATGAGCTATATATATATATATATATATGAAATATATGTACAAAGGGCATCATAAAAATTTTATATGATGCAATCGATTGGTGCACGGTGTTACAAGTTCAGCGTATATCCAGGCCTACAGTGTAGACGGCAGTTCGGTCTCTCGGTTTTAGCTCGTACTGTGGTAATGTAAACAACTCGCAATATCATCTGGGTCAGAAATGCAGTAAGTTGGTAACTTAAGGCTATAATTTTACCTGTGAATTGATTTTTGGGAAGAATAACTCATGTCCTAGAAGATAAACGTCCATATTATATGACTGAATTTAAATGGTATAAACTATATCAGACATGAAATTTTGGTTTGAAAGATGCTCTGAGGGTAGGACGCCCAACTTCATTAATTATCGAGGAGAATATTAATGCTCTCAAGAACATGCTTTGATCAAATAGCCATGTAAGTTATCGTAAAATAGGAGAATGTTTAGAAATTCATGTATCGACAATTCGTATTGTTCTAAAGTAACATCTTCGAGTGAGAAAGGGTATTTTACAATTATCGTTTAATAATGACAACCCTTACGTAAATCGGGATCTCTTTCACCAAAAAAATTGAAACATGCCATTTAAGCACCATTTTAAATCTTCGGTTCTTAACACTTTTTTGAAAGAAACTTCGTTAACTTTTCTCTTTTCTCTTTGTCTTAGTTGCTAACGAGGCTTGGTAAATCTCTTCAACGACGTTTTCAAAATTAACTTTGTTTCTAATTTTTTAGCCGTCAATTTCTTCTTCTAGTACAAATTCTGGCTAGATTTCGTGCTACGAATGCATTTAGGCTTCAGGTATTTCTTAATAACTATTTTCGAAGAAGTACTACTACTATATATCGGTGTTCAATTGCGTTTATAATGGAGTAGTTTTCCAAAAATTTTAGTCATTAAGTTGCTTAACATTCGACGCGAATAAACTTTAAATCATACAAATGATGCTTTAATTTAATTATTGAATCAGGGAAGTTGTTTTTACTTGAAGAAACACAACTTTGACAGAAATACATGTTAATTACATCAAGTTCCGTTAATAGAGATAATGTTACGATATAATTGTAATTTACTAAACAGTACGATATTTAATCTAATTAATGAAAAAAGTCTGTTCTGATGTTAATGCACTTGGAAATATTTTTATAAAAAGTCGTCTAATGATATATTATAATAATAACATAAATGTATTCCTTACGCTTTTTTAAGTGTTTTATAACTAATGCTAAACCATCACTACTTAAAACTTTAATTACAAATATCTTAGGAAACAGAGAAGAGTTTTAAATGAAAAATTTTAAATTAAAGCTTTATATTTCCCAATATATCTTTTACTAGGAAAAAGTAATCAATCATTCTACAATAATTAAAAGTTCTACAATATATTTTCTGTTTTTTATTTCTTTTTTTGAATAACAAATTTAGAAAATAGTATCAAATGGATATTATAAATAGAGCTTGATAAATTGATAAATTCCAATGTGGAATGCTTTAAAGCCAGTGTGCGGTTTGACTGTCGACGGTATAAGTCGTGTACAGAATTTGTTTCGTGCGGATTTTGCCGTGGTTTCCAGGTGCGTCAGTGTTTAACTATCTGCTGATAATGACAACTTAGTTGTCAAAATACGTATAAAGCATACGAAAATTATTGTGGAAAGGGGTTATATATCAACCTTAAGTGATTAAATTTTGAATATATTGAATATTATAAATTGATTTTCATATAAGATTAAGAATTGTTGATGATTAAACATCAATAATTCTTAATACTAACTACTAAACTTATAATAGTCTCGAAATTTTCAAATACATACTTAATATAATATGTATCTGTCATATAACTAATTGAGTAGAAAACTAAATGCAAGGATAATTAATAAATTTTAAGATTTAATTTTATTATTTTTAATAATATAATTAATTCAATATATATTAAATGATTTTCATTAAACCTATTGGAATGTATATTCGTCTGCTATTATATATATATATATATATATATATGCGAACGTTACCTCTTTAATGGTTCAAAATACGCATCGACGATTACGCCGTAATATATACGTTTATGCGAGGATACTATAAAAGACTATTAATGATGAAGGTGCATGTTATTCAGTGAAGAAGACATTTTTAGGTAAGAATGGAAAGTGGATTATGGTAAATAGAGTTCAGTAATTTTCGATAAATATTATTAAATAAAATTTCTGTTTAAGACTCAATAATATGTGCTCACCTACATTTTACTTAGTCCAAAATGTAGAATTAATCCCTGTAAACACTGGATGAATACCTACTCCATCTTGTAAAGCAGAAAATAAATTAAGAAATGTATTTTTCATATAACGAAATAGCAATAACGATTGCGACGATCGCGACATTCCGTTCCGCGCAAAAAATTAACAAATGCAAGCGATAACCTCAGACAAACTAAATAATATAACCTACATGAAGCATCGACAATCGGCAATTAGCTTGTTTCCTCATATTATTACCCGTGATTTCAATAAAAAACGAACGGTCTTTGGTTATGTCACAAAATTACTACCATAAAGCGTCCCACCATTGGATCTTTTTATTTAGCCGACTGTAGTTATATCTTCGAGTAGGCGTCAAAAATAATTTAAAAACTGAATTTGTTTTATTATTTTATATAACGTATAGTTATTTAATTTTCTTGTAATAAAAAATGAATGTATTTTTAACATTTACTTAATAACTGTGATGCACTTTACCATTGTAATGATGAATAACATTTCAATACCTCTCTTTAAATAGAAGTAAATATACTTAATAAGTAAATTATGCATATTTAAGAAAAACTTGTAATTATAAATTCAATATTAAATTTTATTATAAATTTTTTAATTTCGTGTTCTATATATATATAAATATCTGATTGCGTTATGTCTCTGTCATAAAATTCGTATTTCGCTAATCTACATACTTGCATACATTTGATTGAAAACCTAATTTTATGACTAATGACATTAATTATAAATATTTGAAGTAGTACAGTATATAGTAGAAACTTTGATAAGTACATACACATAACGTCACCGACGTAGGGAACAAATTCTGTCGGGCGAGTCCATTTTTAGCCCTGCATTCTCGTCTAGGGGGTGCCCGTACTGCTTTCAGGTGCAAGTAGGGTCCAAGCGTACGTACGATTAGTGTGTATTGCGATTCTTTGTTTTATTTGAATCCATCATCCTTATATATTTAAAACAGTCTGTTTCAAGGCAATTGAGAATATCTTGAGTTTATTCGATATCCGTATCTTCATGCGCCCCTAATGCCCCTTGTGTATTAAATTTTAAACCCCTCTCAACTTTCGTTGCATTTAGTTCGGAAAGACTTTGATGACGTCATATGTTCTTCTGAAAGTATTTCTACTATGCCTCGTTACAATGTACAGTAATCGTCAAATTTTATGTCTGCCCCTTAAGGCAATGGTATGATCAAAACTATCTTTCGTATATGCTCGATTGCTTTCGGCATTAGTAGGTAGACACCTTTATTATTTGTGAATTTCGGAATATTATCATATTTTCATTATTTCCTGTCTTGTAAAGTACATAATCAATTTCAATATTAGTCTGCTCATATTTTCTCTATTTTAATGCGTTTATATCTATAGTGGTCACATTTGTCTAAGCACCAGCATTTTAGAATGTATTTTTTGTAACGTGTATTTGTGTGCTTTGCTTATTCATTCATTTCTATTATTTAAAAAAAAGGAATTAACTTGTTCATTGCATTTAAATATATACGTTCACATAATCAAATTTATGAGCGAATGAATATTTTCTGAAAATTACATATTTCTGTTCTTCCAAATAATTATTTATTATTGAAATGTTTATTATATGATTATTATACCTTACAAGGTCATTTTTACAAAGTAAACTGACCAAAATACCGTAAATATTAATTTTAAGTATAGAGAAGTGTTATGAAAATTGGAAGTTTCAGAGATGCTCTACTTATTGTTTGAAAATAGTTCTACAAGATCAATTTAAAATAATATTTTTTCGGAACGCAGTGGAGTAAATTAAGAAAAAAGTATAATGCTTATGAAGTATTAAAGAGGCTAGATAGGATAATGTAATTTTTTATATAATTGTACTATTGTACATATTATTATTACACTGCATGTTACAATAATAAGAGTATATAGTAAATGTGCCAAAAACATTGCTTGATTTACGAACAACGCACAATAGCGTTTATAGTTAATAGTTATGTTCATAATACAAGCAATGTACAAATACTATACAATGGCGTAGACTGTATTTTTTGTAAAACAAAAGTATACAGGATTGTTCAAAGATCAGCGTATACATTTTTTGTCACGCCTATCAACTGTGGTCGAAACCCGATTTTCCTTTATTTGGGGAGTATCCTATGATCTACGTCTAGGACACTAACTAGCTAGTGTTTCGGAGAGTTAGGAAGAGTTTATATACAATGGTTTTAAAAGGCGCCACAGTATTAAATTCCTAAGGATAATTGGGAAAATCAACACAATTTTCAAAATGCCAAAATAAAAGATAATAAACTACTAATTTTTTAGAGAAAAAATTACATTACTTTCCTTGTTTGGTAGTTGGCGGGGAAAGTGCGGAATTATTTTTTTCGAATTTTACCCCGGATCCTGGCTTAGATAATAATATGATAATTTAGTTGTCGAAATACATATATAATATATACAGAATGCGAGCATTGATGTGGTAAGAGGTTTTACTTACCTTTTCTGATTAATTTAATTAACCATTGTCTCCATTAAAATTTACTATTAAATATTATATTATTAATTCTTTATAAAGTTGCCTGAATCTGTACTCGAAAAATGTATATATGGTCATAATTTTGTTTTGAAGTTATTCATTAAGGTAATATGAGCACATCCGACCTTTATATAACCGGGGACTTGTTTACCTTCTATGTTCGAGGGTTATAATCGACGTATGTAGTAGAGGCAAAATGCCCATTTGATCTTTGGAAAAAATTGATAGGACAAATAACTGACTTATATTTTCATTTATATTGTTAAAAATTAAGATGATGACGCCAGAATCAAAGACTGTTAAAAAAATCAAAGCAGACAATGAAGAAATATTCCAACTAGACACATATATAATACACTATATTTATAAAATCATACCTTTGTAATGTAGAGAGTGAAACAAAATTTCAAAAACTTGCCAAGATATTGAGTAACTAGTTACTTACTAGTTTAAAACGTTGATGAGATGTGGAATATAATTTTCTTTTTAACAACTTTTTGACAAGAGTGTTTAATAGCATCGAATAGTGTAAGAAGATGGGGAAGAAAATAACAACAATTTGCGAGATTATTTATTAAAATGCAACTAATCATAAAATAACATGGAAAATAGATGCGACAATATTGACTGAAATTAATTAATTGCTATAACAATGAAGAAAACAAAACTTTAATAACAATAATAACAAAAATGAAACTATGAATCTCTAGATGGTGTTACAATAAACCTGAAGAGAAAATTAAAAATACCAGAAATGATTTTTAAAATGAATCCAAAAAAGTTTATAATTCAAATGGAAATTAGAATAATTATGGAAGAAAACTATTAATTAATTGTGCGCAACCTAGAATAAATAATTAAAAAGTGTTGCACCTGGAAAACTACGGCGAAAAATACCCGTACGAAAACAAACTCCGTACGCGAGAGCCGTTGAGAACCAGAATGTAGACTGTATAGTTATGAAAAATCCAACGGAGAAGGATAAGTAAGTAAATAAAATGTTAAACTAATTCCAAAATCATAGTATTAAAAACAATTGCGTAAGTAAGCACCCGTCTGTGAAGCTGGCTGGCAGAATAGTGTATTTGTGTTGTAGAATGCAAAGATTCAATTGTATTCTCGTTTTTTTGCTACTACTGTACGACAATAATGTATTTCTAGAATAAATTTGCTCTAGTGATTTCAAGTTTAACTTCGGTAATTAATGTACAGCTTAAAAACAGTAAGTCTTCCATAGTAGTACGTGTAGAACGAAAAAAAATTATTTTTTGTAACAAAATTTTATGTACTTTCTTAAAACACCATATCCACTAATATTCTGCTTTAAATATTTCATGTCCAATTTCCTTCTGTCTTCTAAAGGACACCGTGGAAGTTGCGTGTCATGAATTATTTTTCCGTCATTATTAGTATTTTTAAATTTTCTAAGAACTTTTTCTAAACCATAATTTATCACCTCTATTAATACTTTTTCCATCTGTAGAGTTGTTGTAGACATTTCAGTTTTTTTAAATTATTTTCCACACTTTCAATATATTGTTGTTTGATTTTATCACTTTTTCAGCATTCAACAGCTGTATTGAAGCCTTCTTCTTCAGGAACGCATGCGACATCTTGAAAATTACCTTCAAATCGTCTTCAGCAAATTACGGTTTTCCGATCTTTCAAACTCCAATCCCATTACATTTTCAAAAGAGTAGATGTTTTCTTGTTAAGCACTTACCATATCTTGTAAGGTATCATGCAAATGACAAAGAAATTACTGCAATATTGACTACTTGAAACACTATAAACAACATTCTCAACAGATTAATTATATTAATCAATGCCATTGCATTCAGCAATATATTTCCTATATTAATTTACTAACAATCTTCTCCAAGATACACGAAAGTATTGTTAATAGAAGCGTAATGAATTATTTAATCCATTTCAATTTACTTTCGTCTAACCAGCATGGTTTTTGCAGGGAAAGGAGTACTGATACAGCGCTCTTCGAGTACTTGAACACCATCCATCACTCATTGGATAACGGCCTGCCTTGTCTTGGGATATTCATTAATCTATCAAGAGCATTTGACCTGGTCCATCATAATATTTTACTTCACAAACTGTCTCAGTATGGTGTTAGGGGCATCGCTAACAAATGGTTTGAATCATATCTTACTAATCGTAAGCAGAGTGTCAGGATCGGTAACTGTCGGTCCAGCTACACTGGTATTAACAGAGGTGTACCCCAGGGATCTATCTTGGGACCCACACTATTTTTGGTCTACGTAAATGACCTTCTTTATGCGGACGATATTAGTGTAGTTGTCAGTCCTTCAAATGTTGGTGATATTTGTGATGTGACCAATGAAACATTTAATAAAATTAACGATTGGATGGTGTCCAACAAGTTAATTTTAAATAGGCAAAAAAAAGTTGATATACTTTCACAGTAGGATTAAGCATATTTCTCATTTACAAATTAACAATGAGCTTTCCGACTGTGATTCTTCTTCAAGAATCCTTGGTTTACTAATTAACGAAAATCTTAAACGGTCTGTACATATAGATGACGTATGCAGAACTCTGGCTAAGATGTGTTTTACCCTTAAGCAGCACCGTAGATCCCGTAATTTGAGTATCCTGTTTATTTTCTACCATGCTAATTTCGGTTCTTGCATGAGATATGGTGTGATACACTGGGGAGTGTCGCTAGAGGTGGGCAGGGTGTTCCTCATGCAGAAACGGGCCCTGAGAATTATCTTTGGGTTGGGCTATAGGGATTCTTGCAGAGAACATTTTCGAAGTAATTCGATATTAACTATTTATGATATTTATATATTAGATCTCCTATGCTTCGTTTATAGGAACAGAAAGGCTTTTTCGAGTGGCAATGTAAGTCGTAAATTCGATACACGAACTGATAATTATTTATTACCTAATCCTAAATCTATATTCCAAAAAGGAACATATTTTATGGGATGTAAATTATACAATGAATTACCACTTTGCATTAGAAATATTACAAACTTCTCTATTTATAAAAGCAACCTTAAGCGGTTCCTGCTTACGATAAATTGTTATTGTATAAATGACTTTATACGTCCAAATTTATAGCGTCTTTGTTTCTTGTTGAGACGTGTTTCTAGCATGAGTGTACGTAGTATGTATTAATTGCTATTTTCTTATATGTAATATGGGATGTAAATTATACAATGAATTACCACTTTGCATTAGAAATATTACAAACTTCTCTATTTATAAAAGCAACCTTAAGCGGTTCCTGCTTACGATAAATTGTTATTGTATAAATGACTTTATACGTCCAAATTTATAGCGTCTTTGTTTCTTGTTGAGACGTGTTTCTAGCATGAGTGTACGTAGTATGTATTAATTACGAATTGACACTGCACGAAAAAATGCTTTAATATATTAATCTCGCCATAGACTTTCGCGGTCGCTAACCATGGTTTCATCTTGGCTTCGGGGTTGGAACAACGTCCTCAATTTCAATGCAATTACGAAGGCAGTAGCAACAGTTAAACCCTGAGAATGTCTCATGCAAGTGAAGATGAAACGTCAGCTAACTACCGAGTACCCAGGACGCGGTATCAATTTCGAAACCATTACGCAGCTTTATTATATTATTTTAAACGGCCACCTTACATGTGCTTCATGATAAAGGACTACGAGACAAGTCGAAGACAGATGCTGCTAGATCGCTGTAATACGAGGATAGTTTGACAAGTAGTGAGAATGACACATAGGTGGTGCTCTAATTGGTAAAACAAATGCACTGTAATTTAGGTTTCCTATTCACATGTTTACATTCCGATATTTAGATAAATCCGTTCATTAATTTATTTTGACAGATGATTGAAAAAGAAGCAACACGTCGGTTTGTTAAAATGGAAAAAACAGAGTATCGTGCGTTGATTAAATACTTCGTAATTATGGGTATGAAAGCTACCGAAAGAAAAGATGAGTTATGGGAAACATTAGGTGAATCTGCTCCATTATCCGCCACAATAAGTAGATGGGTAAATGAATTTAAACGTGGTAGAACGAGTTATGTTGATGAAGCGCGCTCTGGAGCACCCAAAATTGTGACTTCTAAGGAAATGATTATAAAAATCCATAATATTATTACGCAAGATCGACGACTCAAAGTGAGAGAGATAGCAGACATGGTAAACATTTCAACAGAACGCGTACACCATATTTTAACGAAAGAATTGGGCCTTTTCAAGCTTTCGACAAAATGGGTGCCGCGATTGCTTACGACTGATCAAAAGTTCACTTGTTTGCGCATTTCCAATGAGTGTTTGGACCTTTATAAGCGGAATCCGGTTGATTTTTGTAGGCGATTTGTTACTTGCGATGAAACTTGGATACACTACAGTACACTCGAAACTGAACAACAGTCGAAACAATGGTTAGAACGTGGTTCTGCCTCTCCAAAGAGAGCGAAAACCACTTTATCGGCAAACAAGGTGATGGCATGAAGGTAATTACCTTCAAAAAGGTGCCACAATAAACGGACAATATTATGCAGAACTTCTACAAAAATTAAATGTTGAGATTCGTGCTAAACGGCCAGGAATGGCAAAGAAAAAGATTCCGTTTCACCAAGACAACGCTCCCTCGCATACCAGCACATTTGCGATGTCCAAAATCCACGAGTTGCATTTCCAATTAGTTCCGCATGTGCCTTATTCGCCGGATCTAGCCCCTTCCGACTTCCACTTTTTTCCAAAATTGAAAACGGCACTAGGTGGAAAGAAATTTTCGTCTAACGACGAGCTTATCATCTTCGTAAATGAGTATTTTGCAAGCCTTCCGGAATCGCATTTTAGAGATGGCATAAGGGCATTAGAGCACCGTTGGAATAAATGTATTGCTCTTTTAGGAGAATATATTGAAAATTAAAAATTATTTTGTATTTAAAAAATTCGGTTTTTTTTCCATTCTCACTACTTGTCAAACTACCCTCGTACGTGACAAAATCACATGCAATTATATTTTCTTAATTCATATCTGCAGTGAATGAACATCTACAATTATTCTCCATATCCGTCTAATTATATATGTAAACTTTTGAAATGCTACTTCGAGTGTTTTATGGACTTTATTGTTTTATGGTATTTTTTTAATGACCAGGTTGACAAGTTAGTTGAAAAATTTAATTAAATCGAGATCATTTTCGCGGAATAATTTTTTATAATTTTCGAAGACAATTGTCTCAACAAGAATGCCTCGTCGAGTTGGTTTTTGTTTTCGACAATGAAGCACCACATCAGTCAACAATTTCTCGTTGGTATGGAGAATTCAAACGTGGAACGAATTATTCTTAGCGACGTTCCAAGAAGAGCTTGAAAAACGGTAGTCACTCAGAAAAACGTCATCAACGAAGATCGACATGTGACGTATCGCCATATTGAAGCATTATTGGGAATTTCAAAGACCACATTTCAAACAATCTTGCATAAAGAATTGCGTGTAAAAAAATTAGTCTCCCGTTGGATACCGCATTTGTTGACCGAGGAAGAGAAAGCAGCTAGGGTGTGTTGGTATCAAAAAACTCTAGATCTCTTCAACGCCGGGCACTCTAAAATCGCGCACAGCATTTGCACTGGCGATAAATCTTGGATTTACTCATATGAGACAGAAAATAATCGACAGTCGTTTGTTTGTTTGTTCCAAGATGAAGAAAAGCCTTCAAAAGTAATCCGTTCTCGAAGTGTCTCCAAAAAGATGGTCACGACAATTGTCTCAAAAGCAACAATTTCTCTAGAAGATAAAAGAACTGTTACTGCCGATTGGTATACAACCATTTGTTTACCGCAAGTCATCGCCGAGTTTCAAAAAACCAACCCTGAACTACGAATCATCCTCCGCCAAGACACTGCAAGTTCGTATACAGCACACAAGACAATTGAATTTTTAACGCAACAAAACATCGAAATTGTTAGACTATTCTCCTGGCAGTCCGGACCTAAGTCCCGACAATTCTTTACCATTTCGAAAATCAAGAATAGGCTGCGTGGTCAATGGTTCCAGTCGTTAGAAAGAGCAGGCGATATTTTCAAAAACGCAATTTTAACTGTACCAACAAACGAATGGAACAACTGCATCCAGAGTTGGTTCGATAGCATACAAAAGTACTTTAATCTTCGTGGAGAATACTTCGAAAAGCAATAAAGTCTTTAAAAGCTATCCACTGTTTTATTCCAGTTTTATATACAAAACTTAAAAGACAACCCACGTATAATGTACTCAAGGGTATAAAAAAATTTAATTCTGTTGTCAGTTCCGAGATATTTCCAAAAATTTAATTTTTGGAGGTTTCTGTACCCCTAAATTGAGCAATTGGGTCACAAGTATGTGATATTCTTATGCGAAGATACTCTTTCAATCTTTTAAAGATTCATCGCAATCTAAATTTCCGGGTTGCAAGTATTCCCTTGTTGGTATTTAACCGGCTGGAGCGATATGCTTTTAAAAAATATGAATTTGCATTACTTTCATTAATCCCAAATATTTTCAAAACGATTAGATAGTAATACATTACATAAATTATTATAAAATTAAAATCTGAACCCAAGTATGTAATAATATACAGACCGTTCCACATAAAATAACAGCTTATATGTATAGGTGCAAAATAATTTTAATAGATGGTCTTTATAGAACGTTCCAACATATCCATGAAATATTTACTCATATAATCAATATTAAACTCTATGAAAAAATTCAACACTGGTGGAGTATAGTAGTCAATTTGAAACAATCTTTACACACGAAATTTTTAAAATTTTGAAAGGGAAATATTTTTTATACTTTTAAAGTAAAAAACCCTTTTTCTCACTTGATTTAACTGGTCTAAGGAAATTTATGTTGAGTGAAATGGTTTAAGCGCTAATATGAAACAACTTCCGTCAAAATAATTTTTTAATATTCTGACCGAACAAAAAATGTATTTTCACACCAATTTTTTCCTGACTGTGTTTTACATTTTTATGTATTTTTTGCTATGAATTTCTTTAACTTACTTATTACTAGAGTTTATTGTTTATTATTTTGAAAAGGAAAAACTCAACGAGTTTGAACTCGCTGAGTTTTCCTTTTCCCTAGTTAGTACATTCTAATCTCGCCAATGAATTACAGTAGGCACAATTCAGTCTCTGAGAAAATATTGTACCGCATTCCCTCTAATGATACAATTTTCAGTATTTTGGACAATCATGTCATGTTCGGTATTGGTCCGTTCATTTGTCTGAAATATTTCTGCATACTTGTCATCATCTTGCATCGTTATCCCGCTTAATATAAAGATTTTACCAATTGGGACATACATAGTTTCGAGTGTAGCTTATTCCATTATAAACGCATCTATTGTGGGCATCATGCCTCATTACACTATGCCGTCTAACTTTCTGGAGTCTCTTGACTTTTTGCATATGCCCGTTGAAGTTGACCTTCATTAAGGCTCTTTCAGCTTTTATGTTATCACAGCCTTGTTTTACCACCTTTTACACTTTAATTAGGTAATTTTAATGGAGCCTGTGATTGATTAACTTAATCACTGAAGGTTGATATATGACCCCTTTCCACATTAATTTTTGGATTCGTGTGCGTATTTCGACAACTAAGTTGTCATAATGAGCAGATAATTGAACAGTGTCGCACCTGGAAAACTATGGCAAAATACCCGTAACCCGAAACAAATTCCGCCCACGATCTGTACCGTTGAAAGCTAAAACGCACACTAATTAATTTAAGATAATTTATATTATCATAAAGCTGTGATACCATACAAGAAATGAACCTAATGTCCGATGGAGAAAATTATCGGATTTCTCCATCGGACATTAGGTTCATTTCTTGTATGGTATCACAGCTTTATGAATCTTTATATGTGTAGATAATCTGGGTCATTCCTGCCTTCTTGGCAATTGTAGATGTTTACCATGTTTTCTCTTTCTTTTGTATTTGAAGTTTGCTCTGTACCTTCTCTATACAGTTCCCACACATAATAAGGAAAATAATAGACCACCCAACCTGAGCTCTTGACCAGGTAAGCTTCAAAATCTAGTATTATCAACGACCGCACTTTTAGAGCCTCCCACCTGGCATGTTACCGTAAGTTTACTTCCTTATAATCTACTATTCTTGCAAAAAGGCAGCCGCATATAAGAATATAGGTTTTGTCGAGTATTATAGCTTTATAATTCATTCGGGATTACTTTTGCGTAATAAATGTGTTTAGCATTTTTTCATTTGGTTCGATCGGTAAAATTAAATTTATCATACTTTAATTTGGTACGTAGACTTCCGCGGTCGTGGCCCATGCTATCTGCTTCTGGGTTTCCGGGCTGGAACCGCGTCACTAGTATATCTGCCGACGTTTCGTGCCCATTTGTATGGGACATCTTCAGGGCTGAACTACTGCACTGAAACTCGTAGTAGTAGTAGTAGTAGTAGTAGTAGTTCAGCCCTGAAGATGTCCCATACAAATGGGCACGAAACGTCGGCAGATATACTAGTGACGCGGTTCCAGCCCGGAAACCCAGAAGCAGATATTATCATACTTTGCTGAAAATATTTATGATATTGAATTGTTCGAACAATAATTTCATTTTTTTAAAGAAGCAAACAAAATTTTGTTTATAGTATGTATCTTATTCAATTATATATTGAACATTCTGGTCCAATACACAATATCACTTTTCTAGCATGATTCCGCGGTTGCATAACTGCTGATTTTAAAATTGAAATTAACGATTTTTTATGTCGTCATTGGAATTAAATATCTTTCAATCTAAAGAATTCTGAACAACTGGCTAACATGGCGAGAGCGACAGCACATTTTGGCAAGCTGTGCTTCTGACGAGTCATTAAACTTGTATGAGATCTAGCATTATTATGGGAAAAAAAACTACACCTTTTCTATTAATTAATTCTGGTCTCTCCTTTTTCATGGAATTATTCAATTTACACAATTGGTGGTTGTCCACTTCCAAATTATTTAGGAGTATCACTTTTTTTTATGAATATTGACTTTCGAAGTACTTTGAGCTATCTCATTTTTTTGTGCTCTGATTGCTTGCGTTCAACATTGATATAAATAATTCATTCTTCGTTTGCAGTTACTCGCTTCATTACACTGACATCTGTGTTATGAAGCGAGGAAGCAGAAGATCTCTTTTTTATGAAAAGAGAATCTAAGCTAAATTTTAGCACCAAGTCGTTTCATTTGCTCATGAATGATCGACGTTTAACATTTTACTCTCATATCAATTTCTTATATTTTATTCATTGGCCTGATTCAATTAATACCTTAATTTTGTTTATTAATCTTCTAGAACGAGACGTATCCTTGACGTCGAAATTAATAGAACGAAATTTTGCAAATCAGTTTTGGCACTGATATTCTATTAAGGCGGTCACCCCGTATGATATATTAAAAAATCGATTTTTTTGCAGAATATACTGGTGAAGTGATTTTTTTAATATTCGAAGTCGTTGGAAAGTTACAGCAGTTAGAAAACCAAGTGTTCGGAGCGCTTAATCGAGCGCTCGGCGGCGCGGAGCACCGGGCCTTTTGTGACGCTCGGTTTCTTACCTGAGACCGTTCAATATACATGTACACTCATATAAAAATGTATAAAGAGAGATTTAGAAGGTCACATCTTTTCCCAAACTTATTTTCAATAAATAACGATTAGTTTAGTTTTGGCTTGGTACCGACGAGCGTAACAGCTGCTTCGAATATGTTAGAAATCAGATCAGTTTATAAGTTCTTCATTTATGCAATGAGTGATAGAAAAGGAAGCAAGTACGGTGATATTCATTCTGGTCGGTCTAAGAAACGAAACTTTTGTGGAAATCGTCATACTGTACAAAGTGATACGGAATTTTTGGCTGTAATTATCTTCAACTAAGAATTTCAAGGAGTAATAAAAACATTGGCGACAATGGGATGTTTAATTGGGCGCGAAGCGCATGCTTACGTGCACCGCCGTGACGAATCACGTATCGCTCGCTCTGAACGGCGCATGAGCGATGTCATGAAACAAGCCAGAACTGGAGCAAGAGCAGAACAAACAGCTTTAATGGACTCCCAAGAGGAAGAAGAAGGAATTCTGTATGGATCAGGCATAGCAGATTAATGCTAAGTAAAGATTTAATAGTTTAAATCGAATTTAAACTCTTAAACTCGTTTCTCTTAAAACGGCGTTTTTCGAACTGGTTTCCATGATATCTAAAAAACGGTTTGATCGATTGCTTTGAAATTTTAATGGTGGATTTAGTACATACATATATAGTCATCGTTCAAACTAAAATAATGCAAAAATTCCGAGCCCTTTTTTTTCGTAACAAAATAATCGAAAAAAATCATGAAATTTGAAAATTAATTTTCAGAAACATGTCAATTAATCGATTATCAATATTTCGAATGATTCTAATTCATTCGATAGCCACAGTTTCCCAGATTAAGATACCGTTTGTTTTTTAATTTCAGATAAGCCGGTCGGCCGAAATGATGGAGGTCGTCGAAAAACTTTTTTTCGACATGGGTGCTTTTGGAGTGGTGTAACACACATTGTGATGAAAATTTTGTTCTGAAAATATTCTGACTTACTGTTGAAATGTCAGTAAATATATAGAAAAGAGCTCAAACTTCCATATTTTCATTGTTTGTCAACAAAAATCTCCAAAAAAGCTAAAGAACCGGTCGTCACACGGGGTAACTACCTTAAGACACCTTCTCCATACATTTTACAAAAATTTTTTCTTATTTCAACTTACCTTCTAGGGAACAAAAAAGAAAAATTTCTGTAAAAGCTCCCTTTATTTTTACTTTGAAAACCACGATAAAAAAGAGCGAGAAGAGAAAATTGAAAGCTTTTTCTTTATAATTAAATTTTGAAATCTGAGCCGTCAAAATATATGTATAATGACAGAAGGCTCTAGAATTAAGTTGGTTGATTGAAAACACAACTTGCAACCTTCACGAGAAAAAGCGAAATTACTTACCGAGTAAAGCCCGTTAATACCTTTTCTAGCAAAGAGTTAATACTATCCGCAGCTTTGTCCACATTTAATGACCTTTCGCGCGGCATTTTTGCATTATATTGCACTCCTTGCTAATAGTATACATCACGTGAATGGCATGATTGTAATGAAGAATATCGCACGTGCTCTTCGAATGACTGTAGTTAAATAAACACTCAATTCTTAGACCAGGTCCGCGTGTAGAACTCAATTTGGCTTAATGAGATCTTAGGAGTTCTCTCTGAATAATACTTAAAATTATTACATTTATATGTTAAAGTATATGTTTTGTCGTTCAGAATATTAACTAATTAAATTATCAATTTAATTTTTATTATATATAGTTTCTTTTCCATTTATTTGACAAAATTTAATTATACATGCGAAAACATTTTTGTAACACGGTAACAGTCAATATCTGAAGAACAGTTGAGAATAGTTACATAGATCTTTTATATTTTATAATTTATATTTCTTTTATAATATAATTTTTTATGTAAAATGATATTTTGTTTTAACCGAAAGTGTACACAACTTTTTTTTTAATGAAACAATATATTTCGTCTCATTTCTATTGAAATGAAATTTTCTTAAGAAAATTAAGTTCTACACATGTGAATTTCACAAAAAGAGTGAATAAAGGTCATTAACAAATCTTATTATTAGAAGAGCATGTAGTAGATAGTATGTGATAAAATAAATTTGACATTTTAATTTTGACAAATACTTTGCAAAAGATTTATCTGTTTATCAACAATGAATTTTATAATTGAATTTAAGAATATATATTAGCGTTCCTGTCTTTTACATCACATACTAGGATATGATTCATTAAAATTATTTGTATACGCTTTTCTTGCTATAAAATCTATATGTATATATGTATATATATATATATATATATATATATATATATATATACTTTCCTTTTTTAAATGTATACATTTGAAAAAAGAAAGTCGTGTACACTTTCCGAAAACGAAAAAATATTTGAGGTCATCATTTTACATTAAAAAAACATTTAATAAATGTGACAAAACTGTTTCTATTCTCAGTACTGATATACATATATTACATATTATAAGAATGATTCTAAGTAAAATTATTTTTTGTCCTAATTCTTTTACAACGTTACGAATTCTACACTCTACAAGCGAAAATTAGCATTAGGAACAACTAAACTAATATAATACTCAAAGCTAACGAAATAAACCCCAAAGTTGTATGTAATCAAATGACTATTCTCATATCTCCGCTATATCTGTGGATAAACAACGTTAGCCTACGTGAAATGCTCATGTTTGAACATGGAAAATTTCCGTTCACAGAACGTATATGTATTATAAGGCATTGAGATATTCCATATTTTTAAGTAAGTCACTAAAATTTAACATATCTTCTAGGATTTGAAATTGTAAAAGATGATTATTTCATATTATTTTAGGATTTTAATTAAAAGAAATAGCTAAAACAAATAGCAATCCTTTTCCTTTAGTTTATTCTATAGCATAGTGTAATTTATTTACGTCCTTCTTTTCATTAAGGGTAATCCCGATATTTTATTTAGGATTATAGGAAATTAAAAAGAATTAATTGTATTATATAATTTAATTTTAGTTTCATATTTATGATTTTGTCCAGACAAATAGTTTATTTAAGAAGGTCAAACGCGTTCTTCCAGTACTAAATGTTTTTATAGTCATCAGAGCATTTCGATAAAATCATTCGTTTTCTTTTTCCAAGTGGATCTTATTGAAAATGTTAAATGTTTCGTCTGTTAAATATATATATATATATATATATATATATATATATAAAACACGAGGAGAGGGGGAGGAGTAAAACCTGCTGGAACGATCTTCCAATGCGACCAATCTGCCTAAGAATTACCACTATCTATTAAATAATTACCTGCAAACTCGCAAACTGCTATTCTTCAACAACGCTGAGTGAAGAAACAAAGAAACGGATCATCCCTCTAGAAAAATCGTCCTGATGCCTGAAATTCTGTGGGCTTCCGAAAGTATACTAAACCCTCCACCTTAATCCCTCCACCCGATTGTAAGTTCTATAAGATCACTAACACAAGCCTTCGCGCGATACTTGGCATAAAAACTCCAGACACATGTCAAACAAATACCATCCAGCATGAAAAATGCGGATCAATTCATTGAGTTGATAAAAAAATATACTATTACAGCCAGTGGATCTACTAGTCAGTTTCGACGTCATGTCCTTTCACAATTGTCGATCACAGAGACCTCGTCCGTATTAGAGAACAAGTACCAAGTACTGAAAGGAACAGTCAACCTACTAGAACACTGCCTGGTAAACGCTCGTTTCACGTACCAGCAATACTGACTAGTCGAAGGTGCACCGATAGGATCTCCCCTATCACAAGCTATTGCCAAAATTATCATAATAAATACCTGCGTGAACAAACCTTCCTTGTGGTTGCACTATGTCGATGAAACGTTCGTGTTATGGAGACATGCTAGAGAGAAACTCGACAGCTTCCTAAAACACTTTAATACCGCACATATGAAAATTATATTCACAACAGAGATGCAAGATCAAGGAAAACTACCTTTTCTAGGCGTGCTGGTGATCAAGAAATAAGACGGGGCATTAGGATACGCAGTATATCGTAAACCCACACACACACCAATAGATATTTAAAAGCACAATTCCGTACTTACAGTATAATCAATCCTGAATGGAGCAGACGAATAGGCAAATCAACGTTAAAGGAGCAGCACACAGAACCACTGTTATTAAGAAAGAACCAACATCATCGTTAGCTCAACATAGGCTCTTGCTATCAATTTTGACAATACCAAGGTTTTAGAAAAGAGCGAAAACCTAACTAAAAGAATTATAAGAGAAACGATCGAGATAGAGAAGAGAGTAACAGTCTGACAAACGTAACGACGTCAGATGACCGCCTCACACATGGAAACCGCTTTAAGCTGACTTAAAACTAAGAAAGAAACGAACTCTAATAAAGAAATGCTGTATCGTCATTAGTTAAGCCATACGATTTGTTTAAAAGAAGCATTGATTTGAAACGTGGTATGAGCCATTAATAAGTCAGTGGAAATAATGTGACAAAATACGAACTTTATTTAAGTCTAATGAAAATAACAATATTAATGATAATTAACGTAAATGGTAAAACTGGTAACCATTGGTTTGAAGATAAAGCCGTAGCTTTTGTGTTGCAGGTTATAATATTAGTTCATTTCGCCCAATACACGTTTCTGGAAAACGTTCGCCCAATTCACATTTCTGGAAAGCGTTCGTTCAACCATTCTTGTAATTCTCGCAAAATGAGCACCATTGAGCATATAGTATATGTTGGCTCTGATATTTAATGGAATATTAAACAATACTTCCTCCAACACATTTACGTATTCATTTTCATTTAGTATATTCGGAAGAAATACCGGTCGTACAAATCGAAAACTTTCTTTAGCGCCCAAATTCTCGAATAGCACTGGGATTTTCATCCGCTCAAAAATGAAAATCATAGCTGTTGAAGACACCATTTCTTGTTTGTTGCAAAATAGTATTCCTTGCAGATTATCATTTTCTTATAATCGTTGTAGTTTTGTAAAATAAAACGTTCTTAAAAAGTTCCGGAAGCACTGAAGTAACTGTTACCTTACTTGGAATGTTAATTTCGCTAGCTATTTGTCTAGTAGTGTAAATAGGATCTTGATGAACAATACCCAAAATTCCTTCTTCAGTTTGAATTATATGACATCTTGATCTACCTGCATCACGTTGACATGGAACAAATGTGCCTGTTTCACGATCTTATTTTGGAAATGTATTTGTAGATGAATATTGCCGGTGTGGCTACTGTATTGCATTTTGGTTTTTAACCAAGTGCGTATTTCCAGGGCAAAACTCAAATACCATATACATGTCAGCATATTCGTTGAAAGTGTGCATGACAAATTGCTTGATATATCAAAAAAATGAGATAAGTAATGAACGTTAAACTGACAAATGTCAAAATTTGACAAATAATTATTTTTAAATTAGACATTATTCTGGACTAAGGTTGCCATATGTATTTTAACGTAAAAAAACAATTAAAGAAATGTTTAATAAGTCAAAATGTTGGCATAAAACGTCTAATTACATCAACTTAGTGTTGTATAATTTTATTTGACAGTAAAAAACATGGTATTCCACAGAAAATTTTAAAAAACTCCATCTATTTTTTATAGCATATTTTCAACATTGATGGTCTCGTGTGCCTTAATGACTGACGGTACATTTCTGTATCAGCTCAGAATGGCTCAGAATTAATCATAGAATCGTCCTTCCTGCTGATTATCCGTCTGAGTTTCTGAGTATATAACCATCGTATATATATATATATATATATATATATATATATATATATATATATATATATATATTTGTATATATTTGTCATATATATACATATGTATACTTTTAGTATCTGTTCTTTAAGTTTCAGTGCTTTCGATTACATTTATTACTGTCTTTCTAAGTATCTGCTATCCAACTAATACAGTGATTAATTAATTATGTAGCATATATTTTTGGCTAGATACAAGTAACATATAAAGACGTAAATTTCATTTAATTTTATGATATGAAGGAAAATTTAAGGAAATAGCTTTAACCCTATATCCAAATTTTAACAATTATTGCCAAACTAATATAATATTGTAAAATGATACCATACTTACAAACAAAATGTTTTTCTATAATTAAAAACAAACATAACATTAACAGATTGATTAATTAGAGGGATGTTCTCGAAACCTACTTCCAAACATAAACAATGAGTCGTTCAAAATGCCTTCAAAAGTCTTGTGAAACGCTTGCGTGGAGCGAAATAATTTATGCAAATGTTGCAATAACATTTGAGAAATACTCCACAAGTTATTTTATTTAATTAAGGATGGTGTTTACAACTAGGTTTTTATGTTAATATACGTGTATACCAAGCCACTAAAAATTAACTTCCAGTGGAAAAATTAATTTATTCTTTGATGTTAAGAGAAGTCTATGTTTATTTATAATGAAGTTTTAACGTTATACAGAAGATCACAATTTAATTTGCATAATTATAAAAAATTACTCCCACAAACGTTGTCAAAACAAGTTAATATTTATATACATACAGTTCTTGTCAATCAACATGAAGCATAAAATCTCTTAATTTGTCTAAAAAGTATATTAGACAAATTAAAATAAAAAATTAATGAAAAGCGTTCTAATTTGGCCAAGAAAAAAATAATGTTCAACCAAGACAATACAGAGGCCCGCACAAGCGTTACTGCTATGGCAAAAATTAACGAATTGATCCGTTATGTAAATATAACTAAGAGTGCAATGCTTTTAATTAAAATGTGAAGTGTCATCGCTGACGATTGATATATAACCCCTTTCCATATTAATTTTTGTTTTTTGTATTCTGTATACGTATTTCGACAATTAAGTTGTCATCATCAGCAGATGTCTATGTTAAACAGTGTCGCACCTGAAAAACTACGCCAAAATACCTGTACTTAGTTGTCGAAATACGTATACAGAATATGAAAATTAATGTGGTAGGGAGTTATACAATATATCAATCTTCAGTGGTTAAGTTAATCAACCATAGACTCCATCAAAATTACTTTAAAATGTGAAGAATGAAAGAAAGTCTTATTTGAAACATTAGGGAGAGCTTTGTACATCATGGGCAATGAAATTATTAATTTATTACTCTTACTATTACTATTATTACTACAGTAAAACCTGTGTTAACGGCCACCTGACTAAAGCGGCCACCGAATCGACTATAAGGAAATTCCCATACACAAATACCCGTTAATTACGGCCACCTTTGTAAAACGGCCGCGGCCAAATAACCCAAACTTTTACGGCCTATTTTCATAGAAATTTACCTGCCAATGTCGGCCGGACTATTTATGACATGTATATCTTTATTGACGGAAATACCTAATACAAATTGTCGGGGTTTCCTATTACCTGGTAGTAATTCACCCTTTTCGATTTAAACTTTATTATTCTAAATGAAACAATTCAGTTTAAAGTTGTCTCCGTATTCGAAAGGTTCTTAATTAAGTATGTCGCAAAAAAGAAAACGTTTGTATCTAAAAGACAAAATAAATATAATCGCGGAAAGTGAAAAGTATGCGTTAAGTTCGCGAAAGTTGGCCGAAAAATATGGGGTTGGAAAAACACAAATTAACGATATTATGAAAAATAAAGGTGAATTAAAAAAGATGGTCGAGGAAGGTGTTAACATGGAGCTAAAACGAAAATTTCCGAAGTCGGAAGGATTGGCAGTGGATCAAGTCGTCTACAATTGGTTTTGCAAAGCCAGAAATAAAGCAATTCCAATATCTGGGCCGCTACTTAAACAAAAAGCACTGGAGACAGCAAGCAGTTTAAAGATGGAAAATTTCGCAGCATCTAATGGATGTTTGGAAAGTTTCTGTCGGCGACACAGTATAACTTTTAAATCAATTTGTGGTGATTCCGCAGAGGTTAATTTGGACGATATAAAAGACTGGAAAACCAAGTTACCGTTGATTTTAATAAATTATTCTCCTCGAGATGTGTTTAATGCCGACGAAACAGGTCTTTATTACCGCGCTATACCAAATAAGACATTTGCATTAAAAAGTGAGAATTGTGCAGGGAAGAAGGCAGCAAAACAACGTTTGACTGTTTTACTATGTGCAAATATGGAAGGTGAGAAGGAAGATCCATTAATAATTGGAAAAAGTAAAAATCCTCGCTGTTTTAAGGGTAGTCATGTGGACAAATTACCCTTAGAATGGGTTTCTAACAAAAAGGCATGGATGACAACGGAAATTATGACAAGATGGCTGCATAAATTTGACAATAAAATGAAAAAACAAAATAGAAAAGTGCTTCTTTTCTTGGATAATGCCACTTCACATTCTAAAGTTCCATTAGAAAATGTTAAACTAGTCTTCCTGCCGCCAAACACCACTTCGTATTGTCAGCCCTTGGATCAAGGAATAATTCAGAATTTCAAATTGATTTACCGAAATTTTTTGATTAAAAAGCTTCTAACGTTTATTGACAATGAATGTGATTTTGAAATTTTTGAAAAAAACATAAATTTAGCCAATGCACTTGTATGGATTACAGCTGCTTGGAAAAAGGTATCTCCTGCTACAGTTAAAAAATGTTTTTCCAAGGCCGGATTCTCTGATGTTATCCAGGGGGACACAATGTTTGATGAAGAAGACGAAATACCCCTTGCCCAGCTATATCCTGCAGTTCGTAACGAATTTTTGATGGATTTAGATGAATATGCTTCTATTGATCGTCATGTGCCTACAGAGAGCCCTAACTTCAGTATTCCAGAAATCGTTGAAGATTTGTGCAATAATGATGAAGAACATAACTCTGATAATAGTGACCTGGACGAATGTGAAACTCCAAAATCTAGTTTATCTAGTATGAGTGAAGTGTGTGCAAAATTAAGAGACATACAAAATTATTTATTGTGCAATAACAATGGTGACATTTATATGGATGTTTCTAAAATTTTACTTACATGTGAAGCTGCAGTTTTTAAATCGAAGCTAAAAAATGTGAAGCAAACAAATATTGAAACATACTTTAAAAAATCCTAATAAATTGTGTTTTTTCGTATGAATATATTGTAATATGTACATATAAATAATTTATTAGATGTCATATTATCTATAATATGTAAATACATTAAAATTTTAGTTTTTCTTACACATATTTGTATTTATATACTATTTACTTTAATTAATAAAATAAAGAAAGCAAATAGTAAAATTAATTATGTATTTTATTTGTGAGACGAAAAACCTCTCAATTACGGACACCTTTATATAACGGCAATATATTTTGCTTTTTGGGTGGCCGTTATTGACAGGTTTTACTGTACTATTACTTATAAACACTAGTTATTTTTCAACCATTGCGATGCAGATCACTATTCAAGTCAAAAATCTATTTCGACCACCTCTTTTGTCATTTGTTATCCCTTCAATGGGCTGGTTAGCTCGGAGAGTCTTTGATGTTCGAAGTACGTCCTCTTTCTTATTTATGGTTGTGTGTCCATCGCGCAGTAAGACGTCACCATGCTCACTTCGATCTGCAGGAGGCCGATCATTATGGCGACTCCAATGTGGTTCGGCTATATGACTCTCACCGCTCCTCAACTTTTCCTTATTACGAGTCTCCATACTTATACCTTTCTCGCACTTTGTAGTTTTCTACAAGCTTGGAATCGTAGCATATATTTATAATGTGATGGGAGTATTACTCATTACTTATTTTGTGAGTAGCTGAGAAGTTTTTGACTTAGCGACAATTACTATGAGTGTGTATATGATAATTGCAATTTTCCAACATTCTGTAATACATATTTTTAAAAACTTATTATTGTCACTAGTATTACAGTTGATATAATTATTGCTATTATTGTAGTAATTACTATTCTAGGTAAAATATTACGTTGAAGACTAAAAAGTATTTTATCTCTTAAAGAGATAAAAGGTTAATCTGGTTTAGATTTAATAAGAAATATATATTAGATATTTTGACTAAAAAATTATACAATAAAACTGCTACGTAAAATTACATTTTTCGCTTTTGTATTCTCTTAATTGGCATTTTTGAAATATTTTACTGAATTGCATTCCAAGTAAGACTGATATTCTGAAACGGGTTAGGTATTTATTTAATCTAATAATTGATTAAATAAAGAGATTTCGTAGCATAAAATCGAACGGAATCAGAAATAAAAGTTGAAACTAATATTTTTTTCTAACATTTAGTTTTGTAAAAATGTACCTATATTTGTATTAGTGGCTAACTTTCTATCATTTTCAAATTTGTTTAGTTTCAAATTTGTTTAACTAGATACCTTCAGGTATTGAAATTTCTTGCTTTGAAAATTCTAAATAGTGAATCGATAATTATAACGTACCCAATTAGTTCACTGATTATACGAATTAATTTAAGCTTGAGGAATTATTTCACGAACAGAGAATAACTTGTACAGATTCATTAAATTTCGTGTGAAGGCTGTTGTTTTACATTGTTATATTGTATTAAATAATCAATGCTAAAAATTGTAAGTTCGTTGTTAAGATAATTTTGAGTAATTTTTAATATAAGTAAATATCCTAAACATATGTAAATATGTAAGTAAAAACTGAAGACTTTCTTAACGTTTTATTGTTTAGTTAATTACCACATCAATTTTAGAAAAGCACTGAAGCTTAAATTTTTAAAGAAATGGCAATTACAGAGAGTAATTATGATTTAGTATGTGCGTATGAAATCAAATTTACATGTTCATTTCCAGTAGAGTTGAAACAATCTTTTAATAAGATTTTACCTTTAACTTGAAACAGACTTTCGTCAGCTTATATATGAAACATTTGTGACTAAAATATGGAAACATATAAGCATTCTTTATTAATAAAAATGCGAGACATGTAAAGTTTTGTTAAGTCCTGACATTTAATTTGAAACTTACTTAGTGGATAAAGCGTCTAAATAAAAATTCCTAAAACTTAGAAGCTCCCAAAAACTAGAAGTATCTGTCAGGTAACCAATAAAGTTCAAGCAATTTTTTTAATAATACTGAAACAGATGCAGAAATTTTCTTAAACAGTTTTATTCATTAAAATAGTCACCTTCAAAATCTATTATCCTCTCCTAAACGAGAAGCAAGTTTGTATATTCCGGTTTTGAAAAACGCCGTGTCTGTAGAATTAGAAACTCTATCCACCTCCCTTTCAATCTATGTACTTGGTTAAAAAATTTTTTATTGCACGCGTAATTATCTAGAGGCAAGAACAGATAATAATCACTTGGAAATATATCGGACGTAAATGGGGTAGAATTTTCCATCCTAGAGCAGGAATTTTGTCACGTGTACATCTTGCAGTATGGCGGTTTTGCATTATTCTGCAATAATAACATTTTTTTTTATTAAGCAACCCTGTCTGCTTCTAGTATTCTGCACGCTGTAGTTGCATACTGTAGATCTCTCACGTAACTGTTTGGTCCGTTTTCAGAAACTCGTAGTGAACAATATTGGCTACAGTCAACCATACACATAACAAAATCTTCTAGAAGTGAAGTGGTGCCTTTGAAATGTGTAGTACATGGTTCTTTGGTGACATGCAATGTCAGGTTTGCTTCATGTTACATTACAAGATCCATTTTTCATAACAACCTTTTCTTGGTCGCTCGATCAGTTTCGTTTTTGTAGCGTGAAAGAAGTGAAGAACGCATTGATATATGTCGATTGTTATTGTGATCTAATAACGTATGTGAAACCCATTTGCTTAGCTTCCATGATTTTCCAATTTGATGCAAATGTAAACGAATTGTTTCATCACTGATTTTAAACATTTCAGAAAGTTCTTGGTACGTTGCTTTAGAATTTTGTTCAATAACCGTACGCAAATCCACATTGTCAATAACACAGGAACGTCTTGAACGTCTTGTCAATTTTATTAATTATATACTGAACGCATTTTATAAATCTTCCTTTTTGCCTCAGTATTGGCTAAAGACTTCAGGGAAACAATACTGTGTCGCCCTAGTAGATCTTATTCACAAGGACTCCTCCCCTCACTCTCCGAGATTTTTTTGAGCTAGTTTTAGCACCCTAGAGGTCAAGTAAAGGCATCGTTTAAAGTGAGAATACGGTCGTTTATTTATTGTCCTACTAAGAGCAGGAGAGGACGTTACAAGTGCTAGACACTGTGCCTAAAATACCTAATGTATAAAGCGGCCCTCTTCGCAACTACTTACTATAGCTTTAAAATTAATGTATCGTAGCGATTTTGACTGCTGTACTAACATACGTATTACTTGTACTATTTTTATAGAAATCGGGATTTTCAGCATTATTGTTAATAAAATGACCACAAGGTGGAAAAAAGTTATGGTTTAAGATATAGTTCCTTGTACTAGGATTCCTTTGTAAAACCAAAATTAATAAATAAAAAAAATTCAAGTACCTACAGAGGAACTATATTTTCCAAACAACAAAACTCACTAGTTTAGTTTTAATTCTCTAAAGCAGATATGGGCAACCTTTGACATGTTGTGGGCCAAACTTCACTGTGCAAATACGATCGCGGGCTGCGTTTAAAAGTAGTGCATTTTAAAGTAATGTTTTAAAGTAGTGTTCATAATTTTTAGCGATAGATATCAGACGTGAAATAATACGACAATGCCTCGCGGGCCGGATCAAATCTTACAGGGGGCCGGATCCGGCCCGCGGGCCGGTTGTTGTTCACATATGCTCTAAAGTAATAAATTACGAACATAAGAAGAACAATATTATAAAAATATCTGGAGATACTTATTAGTTAAAAAAAGATTAACACAGCGACCTTGAAAACTTGGCGAAATATTTAAATTGGTTGTGTTCAAAGACTGTGTAAGTCATTACCGAACAATCCGTTTAAAATCTTAAATAAGAATGATTTTTATTATTAAGTTCTTTTTTCCTGAAATTCTAGGCTTTCATTTATATTAATAATTTCAAATCCTTGGAACATCGTTGGGAAATTCAAGCTGCTGGATTTTTATTTAAGATAATTTGTAGACGGATTGATTTGCCTGAGGTATTATTGTTTTTAAATTGAAAAAAAAATTAGAAATGAATTTATTTGTTAGGCAATAAATATGATTAAATCATTTTTAATAAATTTCCATTTAAACTATTATAAAAAAAGAGTAACCATATTAGTTATAAAATTTTACTATATTATCTATATTATTTAATACTTTACTCAACCCTCCAGGGAATAGGGTGGTCTGCGATTCCACGTAATATGCGGAAATCGTTGCAGTTTTAAGAAAAGAAATTTTACGAATTCGATTTTTCCTATACCTTTCAAAAATACGAAAATATTTATTATTAAATAATTATTTCAGAGAAACATGTTACAATTTTGAGAAGAAAATAAAATATCCTAATACGATCCTCATCCTCCGTTTCAGTCTTGTTAAAATTTGAGAATTATATTTTTTGTTAATACAAAACATTTCTTTCCAGTAACTAATTCCACATTTACGGTTTTCTTGAACTCACTACGCTTGCAAGCATAGTGAGTTTAGGATGCTTGCTTTTTGGAAGTTTCATCAGTCCTTAATATTTTGAATTTTTTCATTGTACTTTGCACACACATATGTACATACAACACATTTCACCGATAAATTTCACTACTTGGTTTAAGAATGTATATTCGTTATATTGCATTATTATTGACTTATGTACGTATATTGTATTACAAAACATGTGTTTACTTTTGTGAGACATATTCGCAAATGCATAATAATTCTAAATTATTTGTCTTTGAAGATTTTTCCAGAACGCTTGACGATCGTTTTCGATTCCTTTTATCACACTGCTAAACTAAAGTTGGATGCGTTAGATACCATTCAATACCTTTTAAAATTCATATCTACATGGTTATGGTAACGTTTCAGCTACATGTCCTGCACTAGTTAGTATTCTAAATCACTTATTCTCCTATCTTGTGTTCATGAGAGATCCAATTATCATATATTTTAAATAACTAATAACTAATAACTAAAGAATAAGAGTTTTTGTATTTTGTTTGACTGCCATTTATATTTCACTAAGCATATAGTTTCCAAGTGTTACGCTGCCACCAAGTCGCTAGACTTTCTTATACGATCATGCAGTGGTTTCAGCAAGACTCCAAAAGCGCTTCCTTAAACATACTTCATACAAAGAGGACGACTTTTATCCACCTAAAGGTCGTGATTTTACTAGGTATAGTATGAGGCTCGAACTTAGAAGCGTAGAAAATAGTACAATCCCAGATTTCTATCTGAGCTGATTGACAGCAATATATACCCTCCAGTGTTTTTATCACAAGTTTGCTCTACAGTTTCAAAGATTACAAGATTCCTTCACACCTTTCATACTCATATTAAACCTAATCTATTGAATGAAGCACCTCTTTTGCACAAAATGAACCATGCAAATAAGCACTGTGTAGTATGTTTCACTAATTTATTACACTTTTTCGCATTGAAGTATTTTTCAGTTAGTCTACAAAACCTACTGCACATTGTTAATTGTATATGTCCTGTAAATGGAATTGTTTTCTGTTGGACAACAAAATCTATTATTATTTACAAAAATATATTTATAGAAAATTTAAATACGAAATTACACAAAAAAAATATTTTCACGAATAAAATCAAGTACATATTTTAAATTGGTAGAAATACTTCCGAATACCATATACTATGTTCCTTGGAGTAAAATTTGTATGGAAATCTAATAAAAACAAAAAATGAACTTTTTGTTTCCTTTTATTGACAAAAATAAGGTATTGACATAATAATTAATATAATCAAGTATAATTTCAATCAAATTATTAGTATAATAATGATTTAATTTATTTCACTTATGTCCAGTTTATAATGCAGTATGTTTAAATCATTTCAAACATTGTTGCTAATTTATATTGTCCGTCAAATTATTAATTACTCTATTTGGGCTACACGGTCGTTATAGAAATCATTTTGTTTGTCATATACCAAGGTACATTACAATCCGTAGCACTTTTTTCAAATTTTTCACTATATTAATGTTAGATGCATTCTTTGATCCCCAACATTGCAAACAATACGTCCAGATTGGTTTTATAAACCAGCTGCTTCTTTTGTAGCGGCAATTGTGACCTTCTCAGCAATAGGTACAATTTTGTTGTTTACTTTTTTATATATGACCGCTAGGTTATTCGTCTAATATGTGACCCAAGACACTTTGCATATTGTGCTTATTGTGCTTATTGCAACTAGTGACCGTTGAGAGTTACTGGTTTGTAATTAACTTGATTAAAGTGCATGTGGATTGATTTGCTGCCATTAACCTTGATTCTTTAGAACACTTTAATATTTTATTTAAATTGGTTTGCAAGTGTTTTGATGGAGTCTTTGGAATTAGATGCAAGGCTAAATCGCCTTCGGAAATGTGTCAATTAAAATTAATCTGTAAATTTGCTGAAAAAGTATCTATAAGAGCTGTGTACCAAACTTTATCAAATGCTTATAGTATATGCAAGAAGGTAACAGAACAATACCTTTTATTTTATAGGTCTCTGTTTACCTTTTCTATGATCCCGCGATTATTCCTAGAACCATATTTATGAACCGATATTAATATATTTTCTTCTAGAATGGGTTTAATTCGTTTTGAGTCTATACATATTCAGGTGATTTTCGTTTTGATCATCATTAGCTGAGAAATTTTCCACAAACCAGGAAAATATCCATTTCTAATAATATCATTATAAATTTGGTTTATAGCAATATATTCTCTATGCGGCAGTTGTTGCAGAAATTCTAGTTGATGCTTTTTTGGAATTAATTTCTCTATGAATAACCTTGTTTAATTCTTTAGATTCTTTAAACCAATTTAACAATTGGTAGCCTCATCTGATTTGCTGATTCTAAATATACCACATTACTGTTTTGAAAAAGTGTAAATACAATATTATAGAAAGCCTCGTGATTGTTCCAATAGCTTTTCCTAACGAGTAATTAATTGCTTTATTCTGTTGGTGTCCCGATATTCTCTTTCTTTTTCTTTTATCAAAAGTATTATTGAATTTTTAATTGTCTTCTTGAGTTCTTTTTTGCAAAGTTTCAATATGGTAGTTGCCAATGTTGTCTTTTACTATTTTTAAATTGTACACGACTAAATAATTTCGCCAGTAAAACAAATACTTTAAATTTTTTAAAAAATTTCCGAATTTTCTATACTGTGCTCTTTAGAACAAAAGTTTTATAGGAATTCAATCAAAACAAAAAAATATTTTCTAGAATAATTTAATTGAGATAACAAAACCCGTAAGTATTTACAAAATTGAACAAAGCCACCTTTACAATTTGTTCAAATTAACATGTTACCTAATTAAATACATATCAAAGAAACTCAATTAGTTCTATTAAGCTAGTTTATGCGAACGTGATAAGTGTTTGTTCATATATTGAAACGCCACGTGCAGACTATTATTTAGGAGAGTAACGATGATTAAGATAAATCAAACCAAATAGTTTAAAACATTTAATTTTCCAACTCATAATGAATGATTAAAACAAGAAAATATTATAAAAAGTTGAAGCAAATAAAATCTAATCAATACTCAAATAATATTTAATATTTTGGAGATGGATTACAAACGACTCCAAAGCAAAACTTAAATACGTAATTTTATACGAGAACTAAACCAGAAACGAGATTTATAAATATCACTTTTCTTGTTTGAACAACATAACAAATTACCATTACAACACTATTAGAGGCTCTTACCATATAGCAGACACAAAGAATATTTTCTTGAAAAATATTCGATATATATTATTGTAACATATTTAATTATATTAAATAATGTGATTTAGTTTTAATTTTCTTCCAGTAAAAGAGCTTCTGTAATCGTACTTATACAGTATCGTAGAAATGTTATTTTAATCGATGGCGTAATAAATACTGGCAAATATGTATAGTTGCATACATACAGTAAATAGTAATTTATTAGACTGGAGAATTATCGCAAATTTCCTCCACAACTCGTGTCGTTTTTCCTAATTCATCTTCTCAACTTAGTCAGTTAATTGTCTGACTCAGTGATACCCATTCAACCATGACCATACCGATGATCAAAATACGATCAGTATTATCCTTAACTTAGACTTACTCACTCTCGTCTCTTAATTATCGGTGATATGAGAGTAAATCGATTATTTCTGAATTGTACTGGAAAATCTAAGTCTCGTCAGATATTACGTGAAGCAAATTCTGCTGCAAGTTGTCTGAAGACATCAGGACAAGTGTATCTGGATGTTTTTCTGTTCCTAACTGAGATTTTTGAGAACCATATGTCTACTGTTAAATGAATACTTAGTCGTTTCTAACAATCTCAATAATTAGCGTAATGTTTTGTTCTATTATTACTGCAACAGGTTGACCCGGTACGAGTTTTGACGAAACTTTTGTGTCATTCAAATACTCGCGCTCATAACACCACTTTATCACCGTATACCTCTTGCAATAGTTTCAAATTCTCAGCGATTTCTTCAATTTCGCCAGACATTCCAAATTAATGCGCGATTTTAACACTAGACATGAGTCCAGCAGCAACTGCGCATTGGTCATTTCGATCGCTGCTCACAAATTATTAAAAAGTGCTACTGAACCCTAACTTGTCTTGTCTGCTTCTTGATATACTTAGGTCAGCCAGTGCCCTTTAGATAATAACCACAATTAATTTAAAACCCATCTAATTGGTAAAATATATGTGTATGTGCAAAATGAATAGGAAACGTTTAGAATAATAGATAAATTGAAATAGAATAATGCGAGACCTGTTCTTTCTCCTTTGAGAAAAAACATTGAATTGACGAGCAATCCGCAGTACAGCCCTGATCTAACACCCTGTGATTTCTTTTTGTTCCCACACGTGGAGAATAAACTTCGCGGTCAACGGTTTTCTACGCCAGAAGAGGCAGTTGAGGCATCCAAAATTGATATTTTGGAGATACCACCTTCACAGTGGCAGCAATGCTTTTTGGATTGGTTTAAATGAATGCAAAACTACACTGACTGTCAATGTCAATCATTTAAAATATTGCCCATCGCGAGCGACAACTTTTTCCTATCTTTCTGGCAGAGCTCAAATTCCGTTACGGTTCGTCTTTTGAGTCTATCCATGAATCAAGCCATTTTGAGATATCTTCATATGAGCGGAACTGCTGATTAACCAGACCATGTGCCATCGAACGGAACAAGTAATAATCGGACGGTGCAATATCTGGGGAATATGGCGGGTGGGGTAGGACCTCCCATTTGAGCGTTTTTAAGTAGGTTTTAACGGATTTGGCAATGTGAGGGCGAGCGTTGTCATGCTGTAGAATTACTTTTTCTTGCCTCTGCTCGTATTGTGGCCGCTTTTCTCGCAGTGCTCGAGTCAATTGCATCAATTGAGTTCGATACCGTTCCCAATGACGGTTTCGTTCGGTTTCAACAGCTCATAATAAATAACACCGCCCTGGTCCCACCAAATACACAACAAAACCTTAGCAGCGCGAATGTTCGGCCGAATCGACGACGTAGAAGCATGACCGGGCAGTTCCCATGATTTTGTTCTCTTTGGGTTGCTGTAATGAATCCATTTTTCATTACCCGTAACGATGCGATGAAGAAAACACTTCCTTTTTTGCCGCTGGAGCAGTTGTTCACATTCGAAAAAACGACGCTCAACGTCTCTTGGCTTCAAATCATGAGGAACCCAAGTTCCTTGTTTTTGAATCGTTCCCAACGCATGCAATCGCTGGGAAATGGCTTCTCATCGCGCAATGCCTCCAATTCAGCGTCTTCGAAGGTTTTTGGTCTTCCTTCACGCGAACGGTCGTCACCATCGAAATCACCGTCTTTGAAGCGACGGAACGAATCACGGCACGTTGTTTCACTTAGAGCAGCATCTCCGTAAACTTTTTGGAGTTCTCGATGCGCTTCAGCCGCCGTTTCCTTCGAATGAAAGAAGAAAAGCAACACTTCCCGCAAATGACATTTGCACACAACCAAAAGTATATGACGCAAAAACAAAATCATTAATGTGTCAAAGCGGTTTGTTTACCATATGTCTAAGCTTGGTTCATGACATTTTGGTTATGTCACAATCGACCGGCACTTATTTATTACTGGAGCTATCTCTTGAAAAACAGCGAGAACTTAGTTGCGCACCTAGTAAATCTGATATCTTACATCAATAGCATGTTTTTGCGCACCCAATATATATATATATATATATATATATATATTTGAATAAATAGATAATATATATATATATATATATATATATATATATATATATATATATATATATACATATATCGAATTAAAATAGGAATTATTATTTTAGGTAAACATTACATGTGAGCGAGTACAATTTACTAGATTTTTCGTATGGATATTGAAATGGAGGTGACTTCGAAGCTAATATAATAGCTCATCTAATTTATGAAAAAGCAATGCCTCACTCTCTCGTCCAAGCATGCAAGTGTCCGAACGAAAAATGGAAGTCGTACCTCCAAATTGATAACTGTGTTATCACAATGCGTATATAGACAAAGCACTTTAAATTTGTCATGTACCATTAGGTCTGAGAATAATTCAAATGTTAATAATTTTTGTTATTAACATTTTATTTATTCTCAGACGTTCCTCTAATTTATAACAAATATAGTAATATTATTCTATAGAACTCCATAAATATTCTTGTTATATAATAATAATTTATTAATATAATGCTGCTATATTTTTTGTAAATAAACTACATGCGTTATTATATTAGCTTGTTTCGAAGCAGACTCCTTTCCAATACACGCATTTCATTTAATGCAATTTTTACTACTTCAAACCTTTCTTGTCGCACTCGGCAACTGTCTATGTTTTCTTTTATATCTTCAGTATCATGATATATTCATCCTTTCAAATAATATTCGATTTTTATGAGAAGGAAAAGTCAGATTTGATAAATATATTGGTTGTCAGGTCTGCGAAATGCAGTGTCTAGCAAGGAACTGTTGCACAGCTAAAAGATTTAGGAGCAAGCGCGTTGTCACGAGAGAGTTTCCACTCGTCACTCCCATATGTACACTACTAGCCTTCTACAATGAAGTGTTCTCAAATACAACAAACTTGTTGATTGTCTGTTCATTTAGAGAAAATTTATGTGCACAATTTCCTAATATCGAAAAAAGCAACAATATAATTTTAACATGATTTCGAATTTTCGTTCTCTTTTTAATCCGATAAACTTATGTGCCACTCATATGATTTTAAATAAATTCTTTTTATTTAGATGATTATTTGTACGATCTATTAAGATCTTGACATCTAATGAAACTACAAAATCCTCAATATACACTTGAGGATAAGACATAAAATTTTCTATCATTACTACTTATATGTAGAAGTTTTATAAATATATAAACCTATTTACATTACATTGCAATATAAAGACATAGAATATACCTTTGCCCTACTACATAATAACGGTTGTAAATGATTAATTGAAATATAGATATTTCCTTACACGACTTGGTTAAAGCTTTTGGTGTTATTTATAATTCTTAACCGTTCAATTATGTAACAGTTTTTTTTTCAGACTGACCAGGATCACGTGACAATACGGGTAAAAGCATATATTCACATCCAGTATCCTGATATATACACAAACATATATTCACGTAGTTTTGGGTTTCTTCTTGCATAGGTCTGCTCCTGTCTCGTAAAGCACCGGTGCAATATTTCGGTAAAACCTCATTTACCATCATTTTTTCTGTTTGCTTCTCAATTTCTATAGCCTCACGTAGTTTTCGCTTATTCAGGTGTTCGACTATTGCTCTTCGTCCCGTCAAAGTTAATATCATGTCCTGTGGCTACTTTATATTGGTATAGTATTGGTTTGTCCTATCGTACGTATATTCTACGGTTTGTTTGCCCTATGTAGCTGACAGAGCACATTGAACATAAGGCAGAAGAACAATGTGTTTACTAGATCCCGAAGGCTTAATCTTAACAAAACCAAATGTTCATTTTGTTATATTCTGAGAAGTTGTGCATATTAGCATAGTTCTTAGACATTTTAATTAAAGTAAGGGATTTATTTAATAATTACAATTTGGCATATATACTCTTTAAAGGGGAATAAATTTAGATACCAGACTAACCTGGAAGGATGAAGTGGACGCCCTCTCGAAAAAACTCTCTTGTGCAATATATGCTGTGCGGAGAATCAGAGCCATTACAAATAAGGAAACTGCAAAAACAGCTTATCACCCACTTTTTCACTCGCACCTAGTAAATCTAATATCTTATGGCATACAGTGTCCAACTATTCCCAGGTTGCCATTATCGTGGACTGAAAAACCCATTTTGAAATTCAGAAATGACATAAAAACATTTCTTTTACAAAACGGATTCTACACAGTAACGGACTTCCAAGAGCAGATTAAATTAATCAAATATTAAACTGTATGTTCTGCCTTGTGCACACATATGTTTACACCACACTTACACACAGTACATATACACGTACATACACACACAGACCATCATAGACAATGACGTTACCTCTTTATTTGTATTATAATAGATAGTAAAATAAAGCTTATTATTATTATTATTATTATTAAAGTGTTTTAATTTTAGCATGTTTATAAGAATTGAAACGTGAATCAGTAATTAGTAAGACTAGACATGAAAACAAACTTTTGGCAAATTATTAAATTATTTTTCAATGTATTCTCCTTGAAAGTCACTACATTTAGACGATCGATTATTAAAATTTTCAATCTTTAAAATAGTAAGCTTTGTCAAACTATTCAAAATAGGCGCTTTAGTGAATACCTCCTCATTCAACTCTTTCTCCAGGTTGGATGCAGACGCAGTTCAAAATATAGTTCAGAAATATTTGCTATTGACACAATTCCAATGTGATACCATGGGTCCTGAAGAAAAAACACGTGTTGTGAGACCTTTTGCATTATATTGCATCGTCAATAGAGCCAAAAGGAATGCACAGTATTGGCCTAATTAAACATAATTGATAAGAAGAATCTCGTTGCAATCCGAAAATATGTATAATCTTTTTGGACAAGCGTATTTTCTTTGTCTTCTTCGGACTACTTCTGGCAATCTCTATTGTTTTGATTGTTTTTTCATTTAGGAACTATCAGCAACCGTTATTCTTCAGCGCCAAAAGTCTTCGATGAATTGTGAACTGAAATGCATTATTCATTGGATTTTGTCAGGTAAAAAAAATCGCTGCCTATGCTCCGCATAGTTTTTTCTGGCTCAATTCATTATGCAAATTCTAAACCACTGCTATTTCGCATAATATTATTTGATATTCATTTAGTACTATGTCATGTTCTTTTTTAATAATTTTAAAGAACACATGTGCTTTGAGCGTCCAGTGCGTTCTTCATCAAATACACTAGTCTCCTCACGTTTAAGCTCAAGCGTTCATTGTTTTATGGTTGTAATCGATGGAGATGATACTTGTAAATAGACTTCAGCTCAACTTTAACTGCATCATTTATTTCGTTCCTTAAAAAGAAGTATTTAATCACTGTTCGGTACTCCACTTTTCCCAATTTCAAAACAAGCTAAAAGCAATTCACTTTCTATTTAAATAAAAAGCACTCTTACAATCGGAATGAAGGCAACTTTTGACAGTTTTGTTTCATAAGATTGCTAATTTGAAAAACAAATAAGATTTTTTTATTAGGGTTGTCTTTGTAATATTCACTTATTGCACTATATTATTTGTATGATATTAAATGCTTTTTTCAATGTTTTTGATAAATTGAATATTTATTTCATCATATATTTTATATAGATTATTTTAATTATTCCCTGACCCGTTTATTTAAGTAGTATTTACAATATATATCGTACATACATTTATCTATTAGGTTTTATAGTTACATATGACATGTTTATTAAATTTATTTATTTATTTTTAATAAAGTTCTAGTAACTAACAATTTTTTTAGTATTTATTGCAGCACTGTAAAAAGAAAATATTGTATTTAACTTAAGAGTCATATGATTTAGTTTTCGCATTTAATTACTAATATTAGTTTACTTCTCAATTTAATTGAATTTCTATTATAATTTATTTTTATAATGTTAAAGTAATATATGTGAATTAAGTCAACAACTTACTTTCTTGTATTACACCGGAAACTATGAGTTTATTTCTTTCCTTCATCATTTCTCTTGTATGCAGTACCAAGTAATTAAACAAGCTTATCTTTCGCTTATTTGATAACAGTACAATTGTCCTGTGTTAAACTGCTTGTCTTGACCGTCTTTAAAAAACATTCCGATGAGATCTCAGTCGAGGGGAAGTAACAGAGTACTTGTAACAAATAACTATAGACTAAGATCAGATAGACAACACCTTTTGACTAATTTAGTTTATTATCTACACCAAAATTATTTGATTGATTTTTGAATCTTCATCATTGTAAAAACATTTAAATTATACTTTCATTACATATTTCTACTACATTATACAAAGTGATAATAAATAAAATTACAGTAAATTCGTAAGTACATTTCAACAAAGATATAATTGAAATCTCTATATATATATATATCCTTCGCTGCACAAATTAGATGGTTCAACGGCCCTGACGCTTCGGTGACACCATTTTCACCTTCCTCGTTAGGTTCTTATTAGGGTATCGGTTACAAAGCCTTTGAAAATATTTGCTGCATTTGTCAAACCTGGCTTCCTGACTATCTTCCCGAACCCAAATGCCAAGTGAAATATAGCCCACTTCCAAAGAATGCTAAGACATTTCAATTAGGTAATGGCTACAATTCTTTAGGATTCCGAGGGGATAATTTTCATGCATTCAATGCATTTATTCATAATATTTACATTTCTACAGACAATAAAAACCATGTAATTATTTTCGATAATTATGGTCTCTATTTCGATACTACAAGAAGAATTAATATTTTTTACATTTATTTTATTTATTATATTAACAAAGATTTAAAAGTATATATATAGTAGATTATATATATATATATATATATATATATATATATATATATATATATATATATATATATATATATATATATAATCTACTTGGCCATTATTGAAATATGAAACTAGTCAATAGGAAGTTCGGCTTTTTATTTAAATTTGTACATGTTTTTGACCAAATAATATAAATGTGTGCAATATTATTACGAAGGGATCTACTCGTATTTTACAAAGCAAAATGTACATATAAATAGAAATTGCACTGTGTACAGAACATAATTTTGTGGATTTATTAGATTATGAATACTAGAATATGTTGTCAAAATTATATAATTACATTACTGCGATATGCTTATTATTGATAACAATTTGATTAAAACTCAAATGAGAGCAATATTTTGGTCAGATAATATATGGACATTCAAAAATATAGAACCCTAGATTAACATTTGAAGTTCAGAAACCATTTCTAACTCGATGTTAAATTAGAAGCAATTATTATCAAATATTTAGTGCCTTAATGTTCGTGAAAATTAAATAAATGCCTTAATACCTTCTAGTAGGTAAGTATATGAGGAACGAAATAATATATATTTATCTCTCTATTACTGTTATCTCTGTCTATATACAGATAACAGTAATAGGTAGATAAATAGTATATAAAATAATTTAGGTTTCCCTGATACTTATATATTAAACGGTATTTAAGCATTTATTTAATTTTCAGATGCATTAACGTGCTAAATATATAATAATAGTTACTTTTAATTTAATACGTTAGGAATGATATTTCTGAACTATAAATGTTAGTTAATCTGGGGTAATAATATATTATTATTATATTAACAAAAATAGAATTCTCATTTGAGTTTTATCAAATTGTTATAATAATTGTTATAATATATCGCGGTAAGGTAATTATATAATTGTGACGACATATTATATTATTAATTCTAATAAATTCACAGGACTAATTTCTATTTACACGCTGCATTTGAGCAAAAAATAGTACCACTTACATTTTGTTTACTATGTTATAAAATAAATATCTTCACAATAATATTGAGGACCAAAGCAATACACATACATTTTTTTATATTTCTTGACACAAACACGTATGTACTTGTAACCTTGTTAAATGTCAGTGTTACACAAAAAGCCGAATTTACTATTAATGTTTCATATTCTAATAACGATCAAGAATTACAACACTTCAAATTATAGTAGATGAAATAGCGATTAAACAATTTTTTGAAAATATTTAATGAATAATGTGAATATTTTACAAAAGTTATACTTTTATGTGACCCTTATTAATCATAATTAAACAGACGAACGACTTCGTTTGAAGTAAATTCTGTAGAAAGTCAGATCTACCAGTATATATTTCATGAGTTCTTTTTTTTGTAATATTTTTAAAAGATGTCCTATTAATATCTACAATAAATAACCAATACAAAACGTTGAATTTCGAGTATTTCTTATTGAGAAAAATATAATTTAAAATTGAATACACATAATTAATTTTAAGCTTTCTCATTGTTTACGACGTTCACATATATTATTTAATAACCTTTTACATAGACACCTGTTACTTTAAAAGAGTTAAAAACCTCTATTATAAAATTTCCATTCGTTTAGTATAAAATATTACATACAAGTTCTTGTAAACTGTACGTAACTATATTAAGATAATCTAATATATTTCAGAAGTGTACAGAAAAGAAATTCTATCACTGTCGATATTTAAAACCCCAATTTTAATGAATATTATAGTAGACAGAATTTAAACAATTTATTGTCTCACCTACTCGTATTCCAAAAAAAGGACAGATAACTCACTGATTCATAAAGTAGATCCCTCCAGTATAAAACGAATATAAAAATAAATCATACAACACGTGCACCACCCATTATCACGATTATATTTGAAATGCAGTCTAAACACATTCCACATTCAGCCGAGTTCATTCAATCACCAAGCAAATATGAGTATCTATGCACGTAAAGAATTCGTTTCGCATTCAGTCCGATATCTTATTCGAAAGCTCGGTTCGCGTTGGATGAGAATGAGGTACGACGCGCTGAAAATCACGTTGTGAAAATCTAAACAGAACGTCGGAACGTATGAAAGGAAACAAGGCGCAAGCTCGTCAGAGTTGTTCACTTTGAAATTTCTCACCACATTTTGCGAACTACACACATTTAAATGGTAAATTAAAAGACGATTTTTAAGAGAAATGTTCTTTTCTGTTTGTACAGTGATCGAATAAGTAGATCTATAGCGAGCTTTTTCTCTACAAGGCGTGTTTCGTTCAAACAGATGGTTCTCCTACTGTTTACTTTGTATTTAAGGATTTGTTTGCGTCCCCTTTTAGGAATTTTGTATTAAACAAGAAAGAGAGCTTCTATATAATGTGAATGTAAAAACTGCTGTTATAGTAATACAGTCACGAGCGTATAGATCTTATTCGAGGACAATTATGTAATAATATTAAGTACACTAATTTTAACTCACGATTTACTGTTTCGTTTTGTAAAGTTACTGTTTAAAGCTAAAATTTCTCTTATTTGTGTAAAAGAAAGTGACATAAAAGATTTTAATTAATTAATTTATTATTGTATTATTAGATAAGTATTAAATTTGTATTAATAAAGGAGAATTCTCTGTAATGTTAACATGTATCGATTTTTAGATATAATTTTAAAATAATAATAATATATATAAGTATACGGGTAAATCTCTGCAAAGTCAACACTCATAAAATGCATATGCTTTCCTCGTTAATCCCCATTACGTTGTACAATCAACTCGTTCACATTTCGCACATGTTTAAAGTAGATATCGCCGTTGTAAATAGTAGCGTAAAAGAATACTAGATTCCCGAATTATTATTATAGAATTATAATTTCTTTAGTGTTATGTTATTAAAATGAGTAAATTGCAATACATTACATTATGATGATCACGTGAAACATAATCAAATTATTAATAAACAGTTAAAAAAATTTAATGATGAACATATCAAAAAATAAATTTATTCAAAAGCCTACAATTCAATGAACATCCAAAACTAATCTTTCCTTGTGAAGAGAAAGATAAATTAAAATAATTCTAATAAAGAACGTAATTTTTCCGAAGATATAGTTGATTTAATAAGATAGATTCTATTAATAAAGTACACGAATTTATAATTTCTAGGAACAAATTTGTTTTGTGCTCCTTTAAAAATTTAGTGCAGTCGTTATTTATATTTGAAATTTATTTAGTTTATTATGACAAATCTTTAGTAAATTAGCTGATGAAGACAGCATAACGAGAATTAGTGGGAGAAACACATGCGCTATATGACAGAGACTTATGTATGTGTCAGTTCTGTACATTACAGATGTGGGGTGTAAAAAATTACTTTTTTGTCTTTGAAGTTGCTTAGAATTTTAAATTAACAGATTCTAATACTGGTTTTATAAAGACAGAATTTTACACTTTTTTTGAAAATATTGTTTTTCTTTCTTTAAATCCCTTCTTTTATTTTCGTGTTTTCATTTTATGGAATATTTGTATCATCTATAATTTTAAGAAGTTTCATAGTACTAAAATAAATCACTAGTTGCTAATTACATGTAGCAATATTTTTTTTCCATTTACTTTGTTAATTAAAAGTTTCCTTGAATAGTTTTACATAAAAATAAAAAATAGTGTATGGAAATCTATATGTATTTATCTTAATAAACAATAAACAAGCAATCCTTTAGGAATAGACCTAACTCGCATGTCACATGTCCGTATACTCCTGATTCCTCTGCATTTCCCACTACCCTATAAACCCGATCTCTACAAAGCCTTCTTATAGGTACTTTTTGTAATAGCTAACGTTACCTAAATTATAATAAAGAGTATACTTTTATTATTATTATTATTATTATTATTATTATTATTATTATTATTATTATTATTATTATTATTATTAAAAGCATATATCAATACTCCTTCTAAGGTTTTCGAATCTAACTTTCCTTATTTTTTTCTAAAACTTGTTTATTACTAATTAATTTACATGTTTGAATTATGCCCAAAATTATACCTTTGAATGAAATCAGCAACGGGCATTTCTATTTCATTTTAAATAATTGTCTAATTCAACTATTATATTTTATTTCAAACCAAATACAAGTATAAGTCAAGTATAACCAGAACTTTAGCTTAAGCTTTCCATTAAATGCGACATAATATATTTCTGTATATACATTCCACTGCATTTAAAGCACTTTTTCCTGAAAGATTCGTAATATGTTGCATAATTTCATAAGAAGCCGATGATTAGTTTATGATTAGTTTCGAAGCCAAAAGAAATGCATTTATAAAAAAATCAAGGATCGAGGCCAGTAGGCTACTAGTAATTCTTTTAAGTAAGTTTAATAGTAAATTTACACATATAAAAATACGGTTTAGAAATTAATCTCAGTAGGCCACTTAATTTAGGTTGATTCAATAAACGTAGTTCGTCAAACTTAAATTTTCCAATTGTTTTGAATGATGAAAACTACAATTTCATCGCTGATCCGAATGTGTTGATCAATTCCATATATTTACAACTATGTATCAGTCTTGTTCAATAAACTACTACTTAACCACCACGTACGAGGGAGCGTTTTTATATTCGCGGAATGGGGGACAGGGGTGGAAATAAAAAAACCAAATTATTTTTCTTTTTCAATATATTCACCTGCAAGACGGATACATTTTTCACATCTTTCAATTAATTTATTTATACCCTCATAAAAAAATGATTTCTCTTTATCTGCAAAATACGCCGAAACTGCCTCCTTGACTTCATCATCGGCAGTAAATTTTTTACCCCGCAGCTCTTTTTTCATTTTCGGAAACAGGTAATAATCACTCGGGGCCAGGCTGGGCTGTAGGGTGGGTGATTCACAATTTCGAAGCCCACCTTATGCAGGGCGCGTTGTCGTGCAAAAGCAGAACACCTTTTGTCAATTTTCCCCGTCTTTTCTCTTTAATGGCTTCTTTTAGTCGCTCTAATATTGAAGCGTAATATTTTCCGGTTATAGAAACACCTTTATCTTTATAATCAATCAACAATATTCCTTCCGAGTCCCAAAATACCGTTGCCATGAGTTTCCCAGCTGACTGTGACACTTTAAATTTCTTGGGAGGTGCTGTGCCCTTTTTATGCCACTGCATGGAGTCTTGTTTGGACTCAGGTTCATAATGATGAACCCAAGTTTCGTCTCCAGTAACAATTCCACTCAATACACCATCCTTGTCTTCATTACAGAGGTCCAAAAATGCACGCGAACACACTACGCGCTGTTGTTTTTGCGGCGGCGTGAGCATTCTCGGCACCCATCTTGCGCTGACCTTAGACATGCCGAGATGATGGTGTAGGATTTTAAAAATTGTTGTATCGGATACTCCAACCATTTCTGCGAGTTGTTTCTTCGTTAGTCGAGCATCTACGAGTACAATTTGTTCAACTTTTTGGATAAGTGCTGGCGTGGTCACCTCAATGCTCCTGCCTGGCCTCGGGTCGTCTTCAAGGGATTCCCTTCCTTGTTTAAATAAACTATGCCACTTGTACGCCATGGTTTTTCCTGGACAAGAGTCGCCGTAAACCAATGACATCTCATTCATTATGGTCGCGACTGATTTTCCTTGCCTGGTAAGGAACTTTATATCGGCACGATATTCGATTTTTTCCATATTTCACTTTTCACTCCTGATTATGTTACTTGGTTGACGATAGCTCAAAGACTAACTGTCTAAGAATCTTGATTGTAGTTGTACCAGTAGCTGAACTAAGTTCTTTGCTACGATATCTTTATTTAGGTGGGGATTTGTGATGTGAGATTTGGGGAACCTATTGGTACACAGAAGTGTGGAAGATACTTCCTCCCCTGATTTTAATGGCAGCAAATGTAATTACGTGGAAATAGATTCTTTACGGAGTTAGAGGTCATTAGAGAAGTTTTTGGTGATGAATTACGGGGGATCATCCAGGAGGATGTCTTGGGGTAATTTGTGTTTACCGTATAAGAAACCGGTGTAGATTTCTGCTATGAGGGGATTGGCATGTTCGGGGGTGTTTTGGAAGAACGATCTCGCAAGTTGCTTTGCGAAATCCTTTAGTAATGGCATGTTAAGATTTTTATGTATTGTGTCGTTAGTGACAAACCAGGGGGCGTCGAGGATGGTTCTGAGAACTTTGTTCTGTTTCGTCTGTAGGGAGTTCATGTGGGTTTTAGCCACATGTCCCCAAATGGGGATAGCATAAGTCAGGGAGGGACGGATGACTTGCTTGTAAAGAAGCAGTTTCAGGTTTTGATTTAGTTTGCTATTTTTGTTCAGGAATGGATAGAGCTGGGACAGAGCCATCATGGCTCTGTTGCTGATTTTCTGGGTGTGGGTTTTCCAGGTCAGTCGTGTATCCATCGTGAGTCCCAGATATTCGATCGTCGAGTCCCAGGGGATGTCTCTGTCGAACATTGAAATGTTTTCAGCGGGGCGTTTCATGGTGTATCTGCAGAACAGTATGGCACGGCTCTTGTTGGGATTTATCTTAATCCTCCACAGGCTGAACCAGAGTTCCAGGTCATCTATGGAGGATTGGAGTCTGTCTTCGATCAGATCGATGGAACGTGAGGTCGTAAAAAGTAACGTGTCATCTGCATAGAGAGCAAGATGAGCGTTTTGTGAAATGGGGATATCGTAGGTGTACAAATTGTATAAAGTCGGAGAGAGAACGGAGCCCTGGGGAACTCCGGCGATAATGGGGCGTGAAGTAGAGTAAATGTTTTGGATTCTGACCACGAAACACCTATCCTGGAGGAAGGAGTGAATTAGGTGAATCAATGGTAGCGAGATGGCGGTTCGGGAGAGCTTATATAGAAGACCGTTGTGCCATACTCTATCGAATGCTTTGGCAATATCGAAGAGTACAGCACCCGTTGCTTGATTGTTATTGCAGCCAGTAGTGACTTTATCCACCACTCTGTGGAGTTGATGAGTGGTGGAATGGAATTTGCGAAAGCCGAACTGCTCGTTCGGGATGATGTCATTATCGTCGATTATGTCGAGAAGGCGAGAGAGGATAATTCGCTCGAGGATCTTTCCCATTACAGGTAGAAGACTGATAGGCCTGTAATTCTGTGGGAAAGTTGGGTTTTCAGCCTTTTTCCTGATTAGGATCACAGTAGCCTTTTTCCAGGTGTTAGGGAAATGGCGAAATCTCAGTGCTGCATTGTAGATGTTTAGAAGTGACATCGATCCCTTGCGAGGCAGGGCTTTTAGGGCGGCGGCGGAGATGCGGTCGTGTCCTGGGGCACGGTTGTTCTTGAGGTTGGAGATAATTTCCTTAAGCTCACGTGGGGTGGCGTGTGGGTTGTTTGAGTGATCTGATGTGTCAAGTAGAGCCACGACTTCTCGATCCACCAAGTCGATATGGTCGAGATCTATGTGGTCGTAGATCGGCGTGAAGCAGTGCTCCAAGTACTCGGCGAAGGCCTCGGCCTTTTCTTGAGGGGAGAAAACCATCCCGTCAAGGTAGTGAATCGGAGGGAGAGGTGGAGAGTGCGCTTTGCCCAGGATCTTCTTAACTTTCCACAATTTGGGGTTTTCGTCCAGAGACTCCATTTTGGATGACCAGCTTGCATTTCATTGGTTAATCAGGGCGTACCTGACATCGACAGACAAACGATTGTAGATTCGTTTATCGTCAGGGTGCAGGGATCTAGCGTAGGATCTTCTCGCTCTGTCGCGAGCCTCGATGAGTTCTCTCACGTTGGTGGGGAGGGGAGTTCTATTGCGATTTCGGTGGACTTTGTTTGATCCGAAGTCTATTGCATTTTGTATGTTTGTGGTGAGAGTAGCCACTCGTTCTTCCAGGTCTGCGATGTTTGTTATTGGCGTGATGGGGGAGGAGATATTTTGGAGTTGCTTAGTGAAGGCTGGCCAAGACATGAGTGTGATGAACTCCTGTTCGTCAGAAGGGTCGTTACCGAGGTCGATTAGTATCGGATCATGGTTGGAATCGAGTTCCTGGACTGCCGAAATGGCGTAATCGAAAGGGAGGTTTTTCGCAACCATGATATCCAAAACGTCCGGGCGTCCCACAGGACCATAGTGAGTGGATTCGAGGGGGTCGTCGACTGAGATATTATTAGTTTCCATGTACTTGGCCAGTTTTCTTCCCGCAGTGTTGGAAATGCGGGAGTTCCATATCGGGTGTTTGCTGTTGAAGTCCCCCGCGAGCAGGGTGGGGATATTTTCGGAAAGAAGAGTGTCTAATTCTGTAGTGTCTAAAGGGGCAGAGGGCCTTTTATAAATTGCGGAATGTTTGATAAGTCCTGCAGAGGTGTGAACTTTGATGGAAGTCGATTCGAAGGACATTAACACTGGCGAAAAACAGTGATAATGTGGGATAGAAGTTTTGACGAGTATTGCAGTGCCACCGCCACGACCGAAGAGGCGGTCGTTTCGGTAGATCGAGAAACCAGGAGCGCGGATAGTGACCGCTTGTCGGAGGTGAGTCTCGTTTATGAGCGCTATATCTATGTTGTAGCGTCTCATAAATTCGAGAAGTCCAAGGGTTTTGTGTTGCAGGGAATCGGCGTTCCATGCCATAACCTTAAGCGATGAAGGAGATCTGGGTGGATTATTCATTAACGTTGAATAAATTGCAGATCTCCTTCGTGAAACTGAGGATTATGGGGACAGCTTCCTCGGTAGAGTGTACATCCGCAAGGCTGGAGCCGATACGGAAAATCAGGGACAATAGTCCAGCGATGTTATCCATGTTAAAGTAATTGGTGTTTTGCTTTGGCTTATGGCTTTGTTTCTTGTCCTGGGATGGTTTAGAGGGTCTTGAATTAGACGTGGCCGGTGTTGGGGGGGCTTGGAGGCAGAAGGAATATTCTTCCTTTTCGGCAAGTTTGGAAATTCCTTGTCATTTTTCGGAGGGGCAGTTTGTTTTGGAGGTAAGTTCATTTCGGGGGCGGCTCTGGAGGGCCGTGTGTTTTGAACAGTAGCGTGAGTTTTGGGGGGCTGAGGGGCAGCTTTGTTTCTCATACTGGGGTGCTGGGGGCAGCCCCTGTAGCTTGCAGTATGCACGCCTTTGCAATTGCAACAGGCGGCTGGAGTTTCCTTCGGTTTGGCACAGTCATTACTGTGATGGTCGAGGCCGCACTTAGGGCATCTGGGAGCCATTGAGCAGAGGTGCTCGCTATGGCCGAAGCGCTGGCAACGGAAACATTGCACAGCGTCGGTGCGCCTGTTAGGGGATTCGACTGTAATTTTCAGACGATTTACTTCTGTGATATTGAATATTTTCTTGCCCTCAGAAGAACGGGGCAGTTCAACCATTACGAGGGGCATAGGGACCTGCCCCCGGAATTTTTTCATTCGGTGGACTTGAATAATAACCAGTCCCTGTGCGACTAAGTCTTGATGGACTTCGTCGGTGGAGATGGCGGTAGGAACGCCGCGAATAACGGCCCAAATGGGTCTGACGATTGGCAGACGAAAAGCGAAATGTTCAATTTGTTCACTGACTAGGAATTTGACCATCTTCCGATAATCATCGGCGGTCTGGGGTTCAATACGTATACCATCGAAGGTATTTTTAGCTTTTGTGAACTTTAGATGGAGCGCAGCAAATCGGTTTGAAATGCTGGTCCAAAGTTCTTTACGCTGCATTGCATTACCCCCTTCCGGGCTTTTGATTGACCATGAATCTGGGTGGAAGTACGGTCAATATTAACCTGAGTAGATGTCGAAGCTAAAGCTTCGAATCTATTTTCGGTGTTAACTTTGTTGGATGTGTCTTTCATAGAAGGACGGCGTGGTCTTTTTTTACTTCTCTGGGTTTGAAAACCCTCCTGAGAATCGTCAATTGATGTTACGGTGGAGAAACTGGACTCACTGGCAACCGAATGGTTGTCAGCCGTGTCCATAGTATTTTCGGTGTCAATAGTATTATCCATGTTGGAAATAGTATCAGCAAGCCGGGCTGCGGCTAGCTGTAGGACAGGTGAATTTACGTTATGAATAGAAGGTCGCAAATAATTCGGTATATTGGCCGATTGCGATGTTTTTGCGGAAAGATTGTTGTTAGACGATGAGATCTTAACATGAGAATGAGCTGACGAATCTGAATCGATCATTGGAGTGACGTCAGTCACAGGGCGGGGCGAAGAGATCGCAGTATCGCGGATATTTCCGCGATGGGCGGAGCTAGCGCCGGAGCGCGAATCAATGGTAGCGGGAATTTGTACCGGTCTCTGTGATGATTAGAGGGGGTACGCACAACACTGTATGGCTAGAACAGGTCAGCTTGGGTACATCAAAAGCACTATCGTTACATTGGCACTAATAACAAGCACGTCATTCACTAACCGATGCACAAGAGCGACTGTCGATGAACTGTCTAAGAACAATGGAACTTCGTATTTATACTAATCATGAGTCGCTGCACAGGCCACGCCCCCAATACGCCTACTCACCCCTCTACAACCCGCTCATTCCGCGAATATAAAAACGCTCCCTCGTATAAGTCGTATTCGTTTCGGGTATATTTCTCTTTACAAGTTCTTAACTGAGGCAAATATTCTGAAAATTTCATACGCTGCCAACAAGAAAAGAAATATTAATATGCTGTACAACTTGAGCAATATTGCTTGATAATTTACTAAATAAATTTCTTTGTAGTATCAGCACAATGAATCGCCGTATTTTGAAATGCATACACGAGAATGTTATGAACGTTAAATTTTAAAAAAAATTAATATGTGCATAGTCACAATATTAACTATAACCCAGTGAGTTGAGATCTGATTAGTTTTCATCAAAACTGTTATATAGAACTTATTTATATCTAAATTGTATTAACATAAATGCAATTTAGATATAATATACGCTGGGCAAAGGAAATGATTAATATTACTTTTACACCTAGTTGATCGGCAGAACGAAATCTTCTGCGTTATCGAACCGGTCTACAGAAAAAAAATACGTTGTTTGGTGGCGTTGTTTATAAAAAATTTTAATTTATATTTGATTCATTCTAATATTTGCACCTTAATTATTTTGGTTTCCTATAACATAACGGTTTCAATTACTTATTCCGAGCTTTTTTAATATTTCCTCTTACACTTCTTTTTATATTCATTACTCCTATCTTTTTTTCATTATTTGAATTATTTCTTAGTTATTTTTAGTTATTCAAACGAATACTTCAACTTAACAAAAATTAAAATGCGTTTCGTTTGCATTTTAATATTTCCTATTATGAACTGATGTGAACAATCCTTACGCAATTTATAGCATGAATGTATTTTAGGTATTATAAATACACCTTATTTTAGAAACTTCCGGTTGAATTGAATCTCTTTATAACTTACACAATGATATTTCTAACTAAAAATATGTATTTAAGTTTAAGTAAAAACTAAAAATTAAAACAAAAAAATTATACCCATACAATTTGTAAAAACAAACATCCATAAGGGTAATGTATATACATATATATATATATATATATATATATATATATATAACATTTAAGAAGTATTTTGTAAATTTAATAGAAAACTTGATATTAATAAAACGTCTAGATTTTATTTAATATATTGTACAATCTCTCTAAAAAGAACACTGTAAATTTCACTTACATTAACTTAGTCATTGATTAATCTAAAGCAATGAATTGTAGGAAGCAATCATTTCTTTAAATGCTCTCATTTGCAAGTTTTTCTTATACGGCGTGTTTCAAAAAGAATATAGGTATTATAAAGTATTATTCCGTCCAAACTATCGATCGCTGCGCCTCGGCTAGGTTATTGAAGAAACGAATACACAGTCTAGTTTATTTAATAACCGCTAGATGTCAGTTGTCTTCTGTTTCTCTTGACAGCCGTCATATGTTTAAAATGGCTACTCCGCAGCAGAAATCATTTTGTGTTCTCGAAATTGCGAAGTGCGATTCCGTGATTACAGTGCAAAGACGTTTCAAGTTGAGCTACCAAATTGATTCTCCGAATGGGTGGAACATTCGCAGATGATATCGATAGTTTGTAGATACAGGATGTGTATGTAAAGGAAAGAGTCCTGGCCGCCCTCGTGTTTCTGAAGAAAATGTACGAATTCAAACTGCTTTCCAACGTAATCTTTCAAAATCGACTCGTTGTGTCAGTCGGGAGTTACAACTGCCTACAATAACAATTTGGCGTGTTTTCAGACGTCGGTTGGTTATGAAACCGTACAAGTTACTGTTCTTAAAAGCTCTGCGTCCTGATGACAAACGGAAACATGATGCTATTGACAATGATAACACTTTCACACAGCGCATCGTGTTCAGTGACGAAGCGACTTTCCATGTTAGTAGTAGCAGTATCTCGCTATGTTACAAAACTGGTTGTTTCCGAGGCTGCACGAAGACAAGTTCATTTTTCAACAAGACGGGGCACCCCTCACTGGAGCCGCCCAGTGCGTGAATATCTGAATGCTACTCTACCGAACCGTTGGATTGGTCGTCAAGGAGCTGGCGACTTCGCCTGTCTCAGCTGGGCTCCACGGTTACCGAATTTGACACCTTATGAATTTTACTTGTGGGGTTTTGTTAAAGACAACTTTTATGTACCACCACTCCCACAGAACCTGGAAGAGTTGAAGAACCGGATCCGGACTGCCATAACATCAGTGACGAATAACATGTTTGCCTGAGTATGGAAGGAATTTGAGTATCGATGTGATATTGTTCGTGTCGCTGTTGGAGAACATATTGAACATCTGTAATCTGAACTTGAGAGATTCGTAAATATGTGTGTAAAGTTTCATATTCGTATGTCTTAAAGTTTAATAAATGTATGCATTCGAAATACGTATATTCTTTTTTAAACGCCCTGTATAACGAACTGCAGATCTAAGAATAGTTTATTAACTCTATGTTGAATAAACATAATAGAACTTGCATAATACCCAAACTTGCGACAATTACTTTCTAAGTCAATCTTAAGCACAAAGAAGGAGATATTTAAGTACATAAACACATATTATTTGAAAATATAATGAGAGAGAAGAGGAATTGATTTTATTGTTTAATCATATCAATCTAAGTGATTATGACATGGTAGATGAATATATTAGTCGCTGTATTTCCTAACGCCGATAATGTGCAGACAACTATTGCATTGTAGGGATCGGGCGCGTTTTAATTGTATATTCTCGTTCTCAATAAGATAAGAACCCACTGTCCTGTGTCCAAATTATGCAAGACGTACTGTCCCCGTGGAGAATCTTGAATTGCAAAAAAATAGGTCTTCATAGGTTCTTTCAAATTTTATATATTTTGACATATACCTTTCGCTAAGAGAAAATATTTCTCTCTTACTTATTCTCCAGTTTAAATTTCAACATGCGACCCGTAATATACAAATAAAAACGGAATTAAATATCTAAATTCATAGTATTTTCTTAAATCGCTGAACATATTCACTTAATGTTGAACGACGCTAATGGTTAATAATATATGCTCCAACATCTAATCAATATTCACTTATTCAAGATATTTTAATTTTAAGATTATTATTTGAAATTCCGAAATTCTAATTAAAAGTTTCAGCGACATCTTCGAGAATATCAAATGTATCTCGTATCAACCAACGTTTACAGACAGCCTATTCGAAACTTCGTTTAAGAGTTGTCCTGATTTACTTTCTTTTGCATATTTCTGCGTTTAAGAAATTAACAAGTACAGAATTAATAAAAGTAAATGGATAAATATTTAGACTTAATGTAAATATTAATTTAAGTTTTATGTTTTTATATATTTTTCTAGTATGTATTCTCAAGTTTCTTGTAAATAAAAAGGCAACGAGCTTGAAAGAGAATTTAATTAAAGAAGAAGTAAAAGAATGTTTTATATTAATATATATTGAAGATCAAGCTAAAATTTAATAGCCTCGTAACGTGTTTCTCTTATATTGAGTTGGCGTTATTTTGCAGGTCTTCATAAAAGAATTCTCTTTAAATCTGAGTATTTTGTTGACGACAAATATTAAAAATATTAAATAGCTTCTAATTTTTATTATAGCGAAGAGAATAGGAGTGATAATTACACTATAAATATTTAAGAGAATTTATAATTTGATTTAAAAGCAATTTCAATGTCGAGATAAAGTCAGTAGTAAAAGTGCGCTTTACGTAGAGTATGTCTATTACCAAATTATATTTTGTAAACTATAAAAAGTATGAATCTGTACACATTAAATTTTTCCAATTACAGCGCATCTAATACCACGGAAATATTAATAACGTCTGATATACTTTACTCTAAATAAAATATGTACATATATCACCATAATGAAAAATTAGTTTGAGAAACGACCATGTAGAAATTTTAAAAAAATCACCATCAATTAAAGAATAATAAGATGCTAACTAAACCAATTTCAGAGGAAGTTAGAAGAACAATTCAATGATCATAAAGATATGAAAGAATAGATAAGAAGAACAGATAATTTATGGAACACCTTCATAGGTTTATTAGAAGAAATAGTAGATAAACAAAACTGATCAAGTATTCATAACAAATGAAGCAATAGTGTGAGAAAACATTAAAGACGAAATTATTAACTAAGTCTAACAAAGAGCATAAAGGACACCAACAAACTACTTAGAAAGAAAACTAGGTGTGCAAGACAAGATAATGTCATACAATGAAAAAACCGCAGAGCAAAGGATGTAGTAAGATTTAATAACATTAAACTGTACAAAACATACACAAAAGTGAAAGGCCAGAAATATCCATAGCAAAACAACTCGAAGGTGAAAAACAGCGAAATATACACCGTCCAGATAGAAATAAAGAACAAGTTATCGCCAAAGCTAGTTTTGATATTGATGGAGTTGATTGTGAAGAATACTGTCAACTATAAAACTAATTTAAACTGGAATATCTTCAGTAAGCCCGAAGACCTAGGGTGTGCTGAATATGTATTTGTAATCATTACAAGTAGACTATATATACTGGAAAAACAAACCATACATCATTAAAATAAAATTATTTACAGATATTATGAAAGGTGAAAATGGTGAAAATATACGTATGGAAGCGATATAGTGGAGGTAGAGGAAAATGAACATCTGGGCGGTCTAGTCAACAAGAAATACCAAGTTTAAAATCTTTACGAGCAATGTTAAGTGCTATTATATGGATCGGACAAATTATTATACAAAAAGCTACCAAACAGATACCACTGAATTTCATGCGATGTAATCTAATTTAAAAAAGTGCCAAAGGAATACTTTGAAAATTACCAGAGAAAGAAAAAATCGCTTCCACTATAACAAAACATAGATGGATATTTGGGACATAGACTGAGATAATCAATATTAAATATAATCATGCAATCATAAGTTACAATACTACTAGAAAGAGAAAAATACGAACTGATATAGTTCACAGGTTTGTCGGAAAATATTTTTTAAGTAAAATATATGTAAATTCAAAATGGATTTATTAAAAAATATAATATATTGTTTGTTCAAAAATAAGGACGTATAAGGTCAAACGCAAATTTTAAAAGTGTTATATCAGGAAGATGTGATAAAATTTGTTACGCCAAATAACAGTATGTCACTGCTTATGCCAGAAACCTACCGGCATTTAAGTAACAGAGCTATTGAACACCCAAGTAAGGATAGAATCCTAAATACGAGGGTAGTTTGACAAGTAGTGAGAATGGAAAAGAAAAACGAATTTCTTAAATACAAAATAATTTTTATTTTTCAATATATTCTCCTAAAAGAGCAATACATTTATTCCAACGGTGCTCGAATGCCCTTATGCCATCTCTAAAATGCGATTCCAGAAAGCTTTGCAAAATACTCATTTACGAAAATGATAAGCTCGTCGTTAGACGAAAATTTCTTTCCACTTAGTGCCGTTTTCAATTTTTGAAATGGGTGGAAGTCGGAAGGGGCTAAATCCGGCGAATAAGGCGCATGCGATACTAATTGGAAACGCAACTCGTAGATTTTGGAAATCGCAACTATGCTGGTATGCGAAGAAGCGTTGTCTTGGTGAAACAGAATCTTTTTCTTTGCCATTCCTGGCCGTTTAGCACGAATCTCAACATTTAATTTTTGTACAAGTTCTGCATAATATTGTCCGTTTATTGTGGCAACTTTCTAAAGGTAATTACCTTCATGCCATCACCTTGTTTGCCTAGTTTTCGCTCTCTTTGGAGGGGCAGAACCACGTTCTAACCATTGTTTCGACAGTTGTTTAGTTTCGGGTGTACTGTAGTGTATCCAAGTTTCATCGCAAGTAACAAATCGCCTACAAAAATCAACCGGATTCCACTTATAAAGGTCCAAACACTCATTGGAAATGCGCAAACGAGAGAACTTTTGATCAGTCGTAAGCAATCGCGGCACCCATCTTGCCTAAAACTTGGAAAGGCCCAATTCTTTCGTTAAAATGTGGTGTACGCGTTCTGTTGAAATGTTTTCCATGTCTGCTTTCTCTCTCACTTTGAGTGGTCGATCTTGCGTAATAATATTATGGATTTTTATAATCACTTCCTTAGAAGTCACGATTGCTCACGGTGCTCCAGAGCGCGCTTCATCAACACAGCTTGTTCTACTACGTTTAAATTCATTTACCCATCTGTTTATTGTGGCGGATGATGGAGCAGATTCACCTAATGTTTCCCGTAACTCATCTTTTATTTCGGTAGCTTTCATACCCTTAATTACGAAGTATTTAATCATCGCACCATGCTCTGCTTTTTTCATTTTAACAAAAGGATGTGTTGCTTCTATTTCAATCACCTGTCAAAAATAAACTAATCAACCGATTTATCTAAATATCGGAATGCACACATATAAATAGCCAACCTAAATTACAGTGCATTTGTTTTACCAATTAGAGCGCCACCTATGTGTCATTCTTACTACTTGTCAAACTATCCTCGTATAGCAAGAAAAAGCACAGATTATTAAATTGACAAATTGTTTCATTTAGACAAATGGCAAAAAAGACGTACTATACATAATTAGATCTATATATGGACAACATAAAAATAATAGAAAAATTATTTAAATTTGTTTTACATGAAAAGTACTAAAATGAACATACGTTAAATGAAACAAAAAAAATAAAGTCAACTAGTGCCTAAGAACCGAATAAAATTCGCTTGCTGAAAGCAAGATTAACGGCAAATTAACACTGTCCACAAATTAATAAAAGCATATATATGCACAGTTCACAAAATATGAAGACACGAAATTATCGACATAAGAACAAAACTACCTTAAGTTAATCACTAAGGTTGATATATAACCCCTTTCCACATTCACTTTTGTAATTCTGTATACGCATTTGGACAACTCAGTTATCGAAATGCGTATACAGAATTACAAAAGTTAATGTGGAAAGGGGTTATATATCAACCTTAGTGATTAAGTTAATCAACCACAGGCTCCATCAAATTCAACTACATTAAGTTATCCAAAAATTCAAAGATTTAAGAAAAAAAACTATATACGAGGGAGCGTTTTTATATTCGCGGAATGAGCGGGTTGTAGAGGGGTGAGTAGGCTCATTGGGGGCGTGGCCTGTGCAGCGACTCATGATTAGTATAAATACGAAGTTACATTGTTATTAGACAGTTAGTCTTTGAGCTATCGTCAACCAAGTAACATAGTCAGGAGTGAAAAGTGAAATATGGAAAAAATCGAATATCGTGCCGTTATAAAGTTCCTTACCAGGCAAGGAAAATCAGTCGCGACCATAATGAATGAGATGTCATTGGTTTACGGCGACTCTTGTCCAGGAAAAACCATGGTGTACAAGTGGCATAGTTTATTTAAACAAGGAAGGGAATCCCTTGAAGACGACCCGAGGCCGGGCAGTAGCATTGAGGTGACCACGCCAGCACTTATCCAAAAAGTTGAACAAATTGTACTCGAAGATGCTCGACTAAAGAAGAAACAACTCGCAGAAATGGTTGGAGTATCCGATACAACAATTTTTAAAATCCTACACGATCATCTCGGCATGTCTAAGGTCAGCGCAAGATGGGTGCCGAGAATGCTCACGCCGCCGCAAAAACAACAGCGCGTAGAGTGTTCGCGTGCATTTTTGGACCTCTGTAATGAAGACAAAGATAGTCTATTGAGTGGAATTGTTACTGGAGACGAAACTTGGGTTCATCATTATGAACCTGAGTCCAAACAAGACTCCATGCAGTGGCATAAAAAGGGCACAGCACCTCCCAAGAAATGTAAAGTGTCACAATCAGCTGGGAAACTCATAGCAACGGTATTTTGGGACACGGAAGGAATATTGTTGATTGATTATAAAGATAAAGGTGTTTCTATAACCGGAGAATATTACGCTTCAATATTAGAGCGACTAAAAGAAGCCATTAAAGAGAAAAGACGGGGAAAATTGACAAAAGGTGTTCTGCTTTTGCACGACAACGCGCCCGTCTACAAGAGCCGCGTTGCGTTAGCTGCCCTGCATAAGGTGGGGTTCGAAATTGTGAATCACCCACCCTACTGTTTCCGAAAATGAAAAAAGAGCTGGGGGGTAAAAAATTTACTGCCGATGATAAAGTCAAGGAGGCAGTTTCGGCGTATTTTGCAGATAAAGGGAAATCAATTTTTTTATGAGGGTATAAATAAATTAATTGAAAGATGTGAAAAATGTATCCGTCTTGCAGGTGAATATATTGAAAAAGAAAAATAATTTGTTTTTTTTTATTTCCACCCCTTGTCCCCCATTCCGCGAATATAAAAACGCTCCCTCGTAATTAACGCAACCTGATAAATTTACTTGTTTCGAATTTGCATTCTCTCATTATTAACGTGAATAATTAAGTAATGTTACATTATTACAGCTGACTAAGACAGATAAACTGAGATACGTTATTGTAAATGTTTATCATTACAACTGGTTGAAACACAAAAATTAAGAGACATTATTTTAAATGCTTGTAATTACTATTGTACAAGGAAAAACAGTTATTACTTATTATAATAAAACCTAACTGACTTTACTTAAAAATCTCACAGAATAAATGATTAAATAGATAATATGGTAGAATAATGCTAGTTGAATGTTAATCTTTTTAATTCAATACTATTCTCCTGGGGGGGGGGGGGGGGCCAAAAACATAATCTCGTTTCAGCTCTATACACGCTTCCCAGCGATGTTCAACAAGTTTGATAAACTTTTTATAACAAGAACTGTCTTGCTCGTCAAAATAGCCATTAACTATTAACTGCCGACATCACTTCTTCATCGTTGCAAAATCTTCGACCACTGAGCCATTTTTTCAAGTTTGGGAACAGAAAATAAACCGAGGAGGCTAAATCTGGCGAATATGGTACATGAGGCAGCAATTCAAACTTTAGTTCATTAATTTTGGCCATTGCAATAAGGGATTAGTAAGCTGGCGCATTATCTTAATGAAACAACACCTTCTTCTTAGCCAAATGCGGCCGTTTTTGCTTGACTTCTTCGGTCAAACATTGCAATAAGTTCGCATAATACTAGCCGTTGATAGTTTCGCCTTTTTCAGATGGTCAATGAAAATTATTCCACACGCATCCCAAAAAAACCGATGCCATGACGTTGCCTGGAAACGAAACGGTCTTCGCTTTCTTTGTAGCCAGTTCTCCCTTTTGAGTCCATTGGTTTGATTGTTCTTTGGTCTCTGATGTGACGCGGTGAACCCATATTTCATTCATAACTATGAAACAGCGCAAAAATTTTGCTTCGTTGCTGTGAAACTTCGCTAAACACTCGATTGAAACATCTTCGCGACACTGTTTTTGCTCGAGTGTGAGCAAATGCGGCACCCATCTTGCACACAGCTTTGTCATGTTCAAATTTTCAGATAATATGCGATGTACTGCACTTTTGGAAATGCCTACTATGTCTATTCTACTAGCTTGCGCACTTTCAGTCGACGATCATCCAGTACCGCTTTGTGGATTTTCTTCACCATTTCTAGAGTCGTCACCTCATTTGGTCGACCACTACAACGTACTTGCAGCTCGTACGGCCTTGTTTAAACTCTACTACCCAATATTTCACTGCTGTAAATGAAAGAGCAGACTCACTCAGAGTAGAATCCAGTTCAGCTTTTATATCGGTTGGGCTGAGGTCTTTCAAATAAATTTTCTCTATTTCTACAAATTCACTGAAAACGTTCACTACTGAGGCCTACCAAACAAATACTAAACAACGTGGCGTCTTCAAACTTGAAACATATACTTTATAGATTGTGTACTTTCTAATACAGTGATATTTTTCAAACAACTACCGCCATCTCTAGATCAGCCCGGGTACTCAATACTTTAATTCGCGTGCACGTGGTTTCCAGCTTACAAATTCAGTTCGTAATATAACCCGTTGAATGTATTCCTCGTACAAGAAAAGCTAAGTACTTATACCACACCCATATACCGCGATGCCGATCTCGAATTGATAAATCTCCTCCCCTGGGAAAGACAAATGCTAGAAACTAGTCAGCTAAACATATTTTCATGAAAGAAGTTATAAAAATGCTAAATCACAGAGCAAGCCAGAATTCTACATATAGAACACTTCATGTGCCTCCCAAAACTCATTCAGCAATTCCAGGACATCCTGATCTTAAATGAAAATAGTTCCACCGTGTGATTTCCGGCACATGACGTCGAAAATGTTAATGCATCCAAGGAAAATGAATCATCAATGAACATTACTATCTTAACAGTACGGTGACACATAACCTAGATACATACGAAAATAAATTCATTTAATGCTTTATTTTCATGATCCTTTGGTATTCATTGCTTCTAATCCATACGAATCTAATACCATATGTTCATAAACCATTTTCGTTTCTCCCGGTCATCAGCAATTTTCAATTTATGCTCTATACTGAGAAGAAGCCATTCCTAGGTTTCCTTGTTATTGTTGCTACACAATTACTTCCATGTGTATAACGTAGCTGGGCATATATCCTATTATTTTATTGAATTTACATGGTTTCAAATTACAGTTACAAATCGGTAGATAATACAAATATGAAAATAAAATGTACTTCTTAAAATGATGCAACATATTTTCACAACCGCTTGCTTTTGACATATTCTTATTTAGTGGTTAGTAATAAAGTAATACGACAGGAATATAAAAATGAAATTTTATTTTAGTGTTTCATTTACAATTAAATTAACAGAAGAAAATATACACAAAGGAACACAATAAGTAAATATAACTATCGAAACAAGTTTGTAACACTAAGGCAGACATTGAAACTACAATAAGAAATAGCTACAATATATGAAACGTTACAAATTTTAGAGTTAAAGTCTGTTAACTTTCCTTGAATGGCCAAAGACGCATCTTGTTTAACATAATAATAGTCAAAAATGCTTTTTCTATTAAAAAAACTGGGCATTTTTCTTTGATTCTGCATCTATATTGGTCGAAATTAAAGTTGCGGAATATACAAATGTTGGATACCTATTACATATATATTACTAATTCAATAAACACTATAATAACAATATTCACATTTTTCGTAAATTCTGTAATATTTCATTACATTTAAAAATTTCTTTATCACTTTCTAAAAGTAGTAAGACTTAAACCTTTTTCACTTTCCCTTTGCCGTTTATATAAAATTCCTTATTATATTTTCATAAAGTACTTAGTCATTTTCCAATTTAAAATGTCATTAATGGCTATATACATATGTTTGTAATTTTAAAGCAATAGACAGACTACAGTACATACTACTGTGGGCAAAAAATAGTAAGACTTTATAATTTAAATTTCGCTCGAAAACCTATTCTTCGAATTATTTTTTTCCTAGGGTCGTTTGACTGTCAGTGACGTCTGTGCCAAATGTCACATCAAAATAATCATTAGTGTTCAGTATACGCTTGTCTTTCTGAAGTACCAAAAGTGCATTCGGCGATCTTTACAATGAGTGAAATTATTCAACAAAGAAGTTCCATTAAATTTTGTGTACGGAATCAAATTTCTGGTGCCGAAACGTTCAGAATATTACAAAAGGCCTTTGGTGATAATTGTTTGTCGCGAGCAAGTGTTTTTGATTGGTACAAATTATTCAAAGAGGGTCGAGAACGCGTTGATGACGAACCACGTCCAGGACGGCCATCAACATCAACTGATGATCAACACGTCAATAGAATCAAGGAATTGGTGCTTGAGAATCGACGATTAACAGTCTGAGACCTTACTGGCATCGTTGGAATATCAGAAGGATCAGTGAAAACCATTTTGAAAGATCATTTGGGCCTAAGAAAAGTGAGAGCACGATTTATTCCAAAATCACTCAATTTATTCGAAAAACAGCGTCGCATTGACGTCTGTGAAACAATGCTTTCCGACTATCAAGACAAAATGAAAGGCTTCATAACTGGAGATGAGACTTGGATCTACGCTTATGACCCAGAAACAGACGATCAATCGGCCGAATATTGTATCAAAGGTGAGCAGAAGCCCGAAAAACCACGTCAAAGCAAGTCAAAAATCAAGGTTATATTGACAGTTTTCTTCGATTATCGAGGTGTGGTGCACTCCGAATTCCTTCCAATCGGCCAAACTGTCAACAAAGAGTACTATTTGAGTGTTATGCGTCGTTTGCGCAATGCTATTCGTAAAAGGAGGCCAGAATTATGGGCCGACAACTCTTGGCTTTTGCACCACGATAATGCACCGTCGCATACTGCATTAATTCTTCGTGAGTTTTTCCCCAAATTTTCAACCAATATCGTGCCGCAACCACCGTATTCTCCTAATTTAGCTCCGTGTGACTTCTGGCTATTCAGCAAACTCAAACGACCGCTCAGGGGAAACCGTTTTGAGTCAAATGAAGACATTAAAAAAATCGCTACGCGCATTGAAGGCTATTCCTGAAATTGACTTTAACAACTGTTTCGAGAATTAGAAGAAACGTTGGCACAAGTGTATTGGGGCCAGGGGGGATTACTTTGAGGGGGACGAAATGGATTTGGAAGAATAAATTAAGAATTTAAAAATTATGAACCAAGTCTTACTATTTTTTGCCCACAGTAGTATATACATTCATACAGACACACTTCACACCTACATATTGTAACAGTGCTAATCCCAAAATTATGCTCTATGTTATTAAAACAATCTGCAGTTGTAAAATATTGTTGAATAAAAGTTATTTAATAATTAGTTGTTTTCCATTAGAACTTCGTTGATGTAATTAAATACAAAAGTTCAACACGAATCTGAGTAGCGATCTATTGCAAATTTAAAGTCGAAACGAAAACCCAAAAATACAACTTCCAACTACACTGTAAGAATATGGTATACTGCTTCATAGCATTGTATATTCATTTCTATATCGTAATCTTACTAAGCTCCTATTTCTTATTTCCTCATTGAAACTTAAAAACAATTTTCAATGACAAAAATTGTCTAAACATAGTAATTCTTATTCACATATTGAACATGCTTCCTAACAGCACAGAAGCTTCGACATCTTCTTCCACATATATATCACTTCCATGAGTTATGATTTTATTACGTGTATTAAACGATTTTATTTCCACATTCTCCTTCGCTAATAAATAATATATCAATGACATTAGAATTGTTACACCTAGAAATAACAATTTCCTGGAATTGTGCTTTTGACAACAGAATGACTATATTGACAGCTTGTTATGATAACAATTGTATCGTTTTATGTTTGACAGTTTTTGCAAAAAAAAAGTTTTTTCTTTTATTGAGTTGTTAAGAAAACGGTTTATCAGAGCTGATAAGTACAAGTTTTTTTTCTTTCAGTTATTGTGTCTTCGCCTACTTCTGTTAAGCGTAACAAAATGCCTCCAATTCGAAGGCGTCAACAATATCACCATCTTAGTGATTTTGACAGGGGTAGAATTGTTGCTTTTAGAGAAGTCGGTTTGGCCTACCGCGAAATTGCCCGCCGTGTTGGTTCCACTGCAATGGCGGTAATGCGTGTGTGTAGGGTGTGGACAGAATAACGTAGAGGAACACGAAACAGACCAACAGGTCAACCGAGGCGTACCGCAGAGCGTCAAGACAGGCACTTCAGACTACTAGCTCTGCGAGACCGTTTTGCTACTACGCGCCAACTCTGTGACCAATGGTTTGGTGTAGAAGGTCGCATTGTCAGTATGCGAACATTACATCGCCGCATTCGAGCTTTTGGACTTGCTTCATACCGTCCACGATTAGTCCTTCCTTTGACTGCAGAACATCGTCGTCAACGTTTGGACTGGTGCAGAGAACGGCAGCATTGGGAAGCAGAATGGCATAATATCGTATTCAGCGACGAATCGCGATTCTGCCTAGGCATGCATGATGGCCGTCAGAGGGTAAGACGCCGTCGTGGAGAGCGACGTGATATTGGATTTGCTTTTGAGAGGCATGTGCACAGGACTGTTGCAGTAATGGTTTGGGGGGCTATTGCATATAGAAGCCGATCACCTCTTCTGTTTATTCGGGGCAGTATGACAGCTGCGCGTTATGTTGATGACGTCCTACAAACCACTTTATTGCCTTATCTAGATGGCCGTCCGCACGTCCTTTTTCAGCAAGACAACGCGCGTCCACATATTGCTCGTCGTACTATGGACTTTCTACGAGAAGCTGGCGTTAATGTTTTGCCGTGGCTACCCCGTTCACCGGATTTAAATCCCATCGAACATGTGTGGGACATAATGGGGAGAAGACTGACCAATTTGAACAATCCTCCACAAACTTTGGCACAGTTAATCCACCAAGTTCAAGTTGCTTGGAACGAGGTGCCACAAGCAGACATCGACCATCTTATTTTGTCGATGCCTAGACGTGTACAGGAGTGTCTACAGCTACGGGGTCGCCAAACACATTATTAATTTTTTTTCAAATTAATGTTAATAAAATTTCTTGGAAATCTGATCGTTTCATTCTTGACTTAAGCTTATCACATTACCAAAAAATCACGTCCAGGAAACTATTCCTTCTAGGTGTAACACTTCTAATGTCATTGAGTATATATTGCATACAGTTCCAAATTTATTTTCAATGAATTGTGCACATATATAATACCATCTATTAATGTTATAACTTTTTCTCTAATATTATGAGCAAATTCTTCCACATCAATGTATATACGAGATGGATCAGATATTTGATAACTTACTATCCTATCTCCAAATGCTGCAACGCTCTTTTTTATACGGTCATCAACCACTACGAACGCTTTACTTCGATGCATAGCGCTGCGAATGTGTGCAGTATAACAATTTCTCTCCACAAATATATTACATATTTCACATTTCATTAAATCTAAATTATTACTTGTATTATCTATTTTCATCCTCTTTCCTTTACATGAAGTCAACATGTGTCGACTTCTATTATCTCCACGAGTAAATTCTTTTCCACAATATTCACATTCAAACATTTTTGATTATACTCGATGAATACACTCTAAGTTGAAACTACACTGTTAAAACGCAAAGTTGAACTGTTACTCAAACGAAACAAACATCTCTTTATAAACCTCCTGTCGTAGAGCAGGTATCTTTATTCAAACCTGCCACCTCCTCTCATCAAAGATAATAACAAACATACCCCGCCGAATTGCTATGGAGCCAGTATTTTCAGTCAACCTTCTACTGAAGGTTAAATGAATGAATAATCTTTAAATTGAAACTTAATAATTTTTCTAAATAATAATTACTTCAACATATTATTTACATATATACATTTAATAAATTAATACTACTCCAAATCATAATCTTCTGATGTTAATATAATTGTTTCGGCATCGAAGTCAATGTCATTATAAATGTCTTCTACAATAATTTCTATTACATTTTCATAGTCCGTTTTATCCCCCTCCTGGTCTATATCTTCATCATCCACTTTGTATTATCTTCCATATCAATAATGCTTTCTACCATGCTAAGTTCCAGAACATCACCATCATCATCACTATCCTCTATTCCAATCATTTCTAAAGCGTAAATTCTATCTAATAATTCGAAATTATGTTCCTTTCTTAATACAACACCCATTTTCACTTATATCACTAACTTAAACTGTTATCGAAATAAAACCAGCACCGATTTATAAACTTCTTATCGAAAAGCGACTACCTTAATTTAGACATAGAAACGACCTTGACATTGAATTGACCTCGACCTTGAAATAACCTTGACATTGAAACGACCTCGACCTCGAAGCGCCCTTGACATTGAAGCGACCTTGACATTGAAACGACCCGACTTGACACCTTGACATTGAAACGACCTGACATTGATGTGACCTTGACATTGAAACGACTGTGACTTTGAAGTGACCTTGACATTGGAACGACCTCGACATTGAAATGACATTGACATTGAAACCGCCTCGGGCTCAGCCGATTCTAGAACCTCCTCGTTGACCTTGACCGTTCCAACATGCATTGTGGTCAAGGTCAATGAGGAGGTTCAAGAATCGGCTGAGTCCCTCTACTCTCTCTACTCTCTTACCAATATTCTCCATTTGATGAATTATTAGGAGACGATTTCCTTCGCACCCAAAAATAAAGATCAATTGTTCCAACTCTACTGTTTCTATTGAAACAATATCATTTCAAATTTCACTGTATATATTCACTGTAATACGCCACAATATTTTGTATCTAATATAAAAATCAATGTAAGCGATATGCGCAATATTTTTCCAATTTAGATTTGGCCAGTGGCTTTCTCTCTCGTATATTGCGTGATGTTAATGTATTATCTCGATGAAACGAATCCTTATTCAAATGCAATACACACAAATTTTGATCTTTCAAAACTAAACCCAATTGAAAATGGTGTCATTAAATTAAAAATTCAAAACTAGCTATTTTTATAGTGTTTTCATTACATTTGGTAAATTAAATTATACGAATTCATTTAAATCCTCTAAAACCTTAAGAAGTCGTAACGCGAGGGGGGCGCAACTGTGATTAATAGTACAATAAATAAACGCCAGTATTCTTACTTTGAACGATCATTCGTTTGACCTTCAAAGCGCTAAAACTAACTCAAAAAAAACTCGGAGTGAGGGGGGTTTCCCTGTGAATATAGATTTCAAGCAAAATAAGCGTAACAATATCGTAAACCTGAAAGCCATTTACCAATACTGAAGCAAAGGGGATCCACAAAATACGTTCGATATTTAATTATCAAAAAAGGAGTTCCCTTTTTTGTTAAATAAAAGAACTTGTAAAACTAAAGTTACTAAAACTAAATTCGTAACTTACAGTAAATATTATAGGATTATTGTGCCCATTACCGACTTTTGGCATACGCTATAGTAATATCGTACATGCAGAAAAATTAATAGAAAGTAAAGCCCCACAAAATTGATATGTGTTCAATGAAATGTCTAAGTACGTAATAAGTTTAAGCAAAAAACTGATTATCTCCACCTATGTATACGTATAGACTGGTTTTCACTAATCATACATAGACAATCGTTTAACTGAGCGCTGCTTAATAAGCACTCCAAAAAGAAATATAGAATTGCATAAGTGGATAATGTTCAAATTTATACTTTGTGTTATTAAAACAGTCCATAGTTGTAAAATATTGTTGAATTAAAGTTATTTAATATTTAGTTGTCTCTTCAATTTGTTTTACAACATTGGTATACAACACAAATGCAGATTGTAAAGCTTCTTATGCAAATAGCGCAAGTTTAAATAAAAAGGTTAATATTATATATTTGATACAATCTTCTCTAGGGGCCGAGAAGTACACGAGCACTAGACATAATAATAACGACATAACGATGAATAAACAGTTCCAATTAACTAAAATTATAAATAAATATGACGTAGAGTAAAACAAATACTAGAACGATTAAATTGTGTCAAAACGAACTGTTCAAATCCTAAATAAATATCTTGCGCATGGTTATTGTTTCGAATGTTTGTTATAAAACCTTGTAAACATGAAACTTAAATACCATGCCAACAAAATTGTATAAATATGCTAGAGTACGATAAAAATTTAGTGCCCATACCTACCTATCATGTCAGTTACAAAAGTCTACGTATATACATATATCCGTTTAGTGTTACAAGAGTGTTAAAAGAAATAGAAACATATTATATTATTTCTCTATTAAACATACATTTATTTCTTACGATGTTGAAAATAGGTTCAAAAAGTTATCCGCAATTTACTAAGGCAAAACATTTCCGAAAATATTTTCTATAAATACAGGGCTGAAGCAATAATTACTGAGTTTGACGAAAAAAGGCAGTACAAATAAAAAATCTTATTTCTTTTTTATCTCGGCAATTCTTCAAAGCAACTGTCAAAATTTGTGATAATGATTAAGGAAGAACATGATATAGTGCTGGATAACCGTTGTGTAAAATGAAGAGCAGATGCTCTACACATTTCATATGGGTCTGCGGGTTCGATTTTAAATAATACATTATGTGTGAAAAAAATATGTATAGGACGCGTGCTGTATTTGTTGACACTTGATGACCAATGCGGACAAGAATGCATATGAGCCCTCAATTTAGCGTAACTATTGGGTTGGCAACTAAGTACTTTCGGTTTTGTAGTATAAAATAAAACATTTTTTTAAACAAAGAATAGTTTTTAATCAATTATATATTTTACATTTTGCTCAATGACCTTTTGCCATCTTTCTTTCAGCTGCATGATTCCGGGCTCATAAAATTTCTGGTCCTTATCAGAAAAAAACTGAACCAGGTGCGAGTGAAGGTCATCGTCATTTGTGAAAGTTTTACCATTCAAAGAATTCTGCAAACTTCGAAATAAATGGTAATCAGATGGTGCTAGATCAGGGCTGTATGGGGGATGTGGCATCACTTCCCAGCCAAGCTCCAATAGTTTCCCACGAGTTGCCAAAGATGTCTGAGGCCTTGCATTATCTTGGTGGAAAACTACACCTTTCCGATTTGACAATTCTGGCCGTTTTTCTTTGATTGCTTCATCCAGTTTTATTAATTGTTGACAGTAAACATAAGAATTGATCGTTTGGTTCCTTGGAAGCAGCTCAAAAAGCACAACACCTTTGTAATCCCACCAAACTGACAGCATGATCTTTTTTGGGTGCATGTGGTTTTAGCTGGTTTATCGTGTTTGCTCCATCATCGTTTTCGAACTATGCTACTGTACAGGATCCATTTTTCATCATCAGTGATGTTTCTTTTTAAGAAAGGGTCGGTTTCATTTCATCTAAGGTGCATATCGCAAAAGTTAGCTTTAATAAAAATCACGCACTACTTGCTTCTAAAGTTACGTCAATGTGACTAGTATCACGCGACAAACGGTAAAGTACAGCAATAACATACGTTATACAAAAAATAAAGCAACGCTCTCTATCAGTAAAAACCCAAAGTACTTAGTTGCCGTTGAATTTGATGGAGCCTGTGGTTGATTGACTTGATCAATAAGGTTGATATATAACCCCTTTCCACAATTAACTATTTGTAAATTCTGTATACGCATTTCGACAACCAAGTTGTCATCATCAGCAGATAATTTCAAAGTGTCGCACCTGGTAAAACACGGCGAAAAAATTGTACGAAAAAATATACTCCGTACGCGATCCGCACCGTTGAAAACCAAGATGTGCACATCTTGGTTTTCAACGGTGCGGATATACTTAGTTGCCAACCCAATACAAGGTGGTCCGAAACGTTTTTGGCGCAAAACGTATAAATAATTCTACACCGGACACAAGTGATCCAAAAAAGGCAAAGATAATGCGACAGTAGGCATCGCTCTTAGGTCAACTGCAACATGCAATACAAAGCAAAAAGCCCAACTGAATGATAAGACAAGCGTCTCTTCTTTAGGATAACGTGCCTGTCCATACTTCGACTGTTTCAATGGCAAAAATTCGAAGTTCTTCCGCATTCAGCTTATTCGCCAGATTTAGTCCTCTCAGACTTTCTGCTTTTTTCTAATCTGAAAGTGAATGAATAGATTCGACTTTCAGTGAACTAAACGTAATAAATTATGAAGAGATTTAGTTGAAATATAAAATTATTTTTTGACCAAAAGTTTATGTAACATATGTTTATGTTATGCGATTTGTCTGTCTGTCGTGTTGATAGTTTTTATATTGTAATAACTCGAAATCAATCCCATTTGATCAGTTGTTCCTTTGATGTATGGGAGAAATGCCTTGCTTGTGTATTTGTTTTGCTTTCTGTTTTGTTTGTTTTCGGTTCATCTTTTTGGTGTTCTGCGTAAGCAAATTCCCACGATCTCATCGCCAACGTTTTCATTATGGAATTTAATTCTACCGGATGATGCGCATTGAGATATTTGTTGGTGTATTTCCATACGGTAAATTCTGTGACTTAAGACTTAATATTCTGCCCTTCTTTTAGTTAAGTTGTCCAGAAACGGTACTTGACTATTTTCGTCTGCTTGCATAGTGAATTCGATTTTCTCGTGCATTCTGTGATTAAGAGGATATATGACCACATGGAGTGATTTTTATTTTTGCAATCCATAGTATGATATGCTTATTAAGATACCATATTCATCAAATAAATATGTCATGAAGTATCTCTAATTAAACAACGTTGCTAATCAATATCTATCTTATTATTCAAATTTAAATGTCTGAAATTAGTAATAAAGATATTAATGTAAATTATAAATTGTGTTCTTTAATGCTTTCTCTGTTTGCAAGAAATTAAGTATTATAGAAAACACGTAATAATTAATTTTTACCGAGGTCGCTCCCCAAAAGACTGAGCCATCCGTTAGACCTTACTTTAATAATGATCTACCACTGAAGTTCTTTGTAAATATAGCAAAATACTAAATCAAAGTTTTGATCGGAGAACAATTTCGCTGACAGTGCGATGTATGGACGAGTAATAAAAAAGCCTTGTATTTCACAAAAAAGCCTACTTTGAAGGCTTTTATATAAAAACAAATTTGTAGTGTCAGTGTAAGAACTTTAATGATTTAATAAACAATTAAAAATTAATCACATTTATAATGCATCGAAAAGTGCTTAGTTATTTAAATATATCATCTGAAAATTTTATTTAAAAAGTAATAATCTAATTTTTCCGTAAATAGACGAATCCCAAAATTTGTAAAATATTATTACTTTTTCTTCAGGATAATGCACGTGTTCATATTTCGTCTGTTTCAACGGCAAAAATTCATGAAGTACATTTCTAGCGGCTTTCGCATTCAACGTATACGCCAGCTTTAACATTCTCAGACATTTTGCTATTTCCCTTCCTGCAAATTTGTATTGATGTCGAGAAAGTTGCTTCGAACGAGTAAGTAATCACTGAAACTAAAGAATATTTCTAATAGTTTGCGAAAATATATTTTTCTAAAGGAATAAAAAGACTTGAATATCGATGGATTAAATTTAATTAGTTCCAAGGGAAGTATATTGGAAAATAAAATAAGTTTTTGCCAAAATTATTAATTCTGTCTCATATTTTCAAAATGAGATTTGAAAAGGCAGGCTTGGTATCAAAAATTGAAGAATATTTAGTCGTAAATAGGCAGGCATAGGTTTAAGAAATCTATAAATCTTATATTCTCACTCAATTTTTATCTTATGTGACCAAAACCTTAAGTAAATATATTCAATTATAATAAGTTTGTTACAAGACTGAAAAATATGGTAAACAGGAAAGTAAAATGTACACTTAAATAAGACAGTTTAATTTTAATTAAATGTTAGTATATTTTATTACACAAACAACATATTCGTGTTCATGAATATATCATTTATGGAAAATAAAGGAAAATATTTACTCATTATGTAAGATACTCTCGTTTAGCGAAATTAATAATAACAAAAATACATTGCATTTAATTAAGGCATCCCAAAATTATATATTGTATTATCAAACAGGATTTCGGCATTGTTTGTCCAAACAAAATTTACCCACATCAAAGAAATATTTTACAAAAGAATATTTAGATTAGCTTTTGCACCGTACCCAAGCTGAAGTAATTATAGAAAAGAATGTGTCAACAATTTTGCTGCTTTTACTCGTGTTTAAAATATAAAACGATGAACAAAATTCGAATTAATGGAATTCCATTGACTTCCAGACTCACGAATATTTACTTCGATTTATATTGGATATGTGTTTGTGCTTAATTGTAATATTTACTAAAATTAATTATAAAATTATTAACATTAGAACGCAATAATTTGGACATTGAAATTAAATGCATAGGTTTAATAATTTAAAATGCAACCTGTTGCATTCATCCTGTCGAATAGCAACCACTTTCGATTTGCTATATTAAAAAAGTTCAATTAAGGTAAAATACATTTTATTTATGTATTTCTAGACATACTCGTAATTTTATCATAAGTGGCAATAGCACTACGAGGGTAGTTTGGCAAGTAGTGAGAATGGAAAAGAAAAATGAATTTTTCAAATACAAAATAATTTTTATTTTTCAATATATTCTCCTAAAAGAGCAATACATTTATTCCAACGCTGCTCCAATGCCCTTATGCCATCTCTAAAATGCGATTCCGGAAGGCTTACAAAGTACTCATTTACGAAGATGATAAGCTCGTCGTTAGATGAAAATTTCTTTCCACCTAGTGCCGTTTTCAATTGGAAAAAGGTGGAAGTCGGAAAGGATATGCGGTACTAATTGGAAATGCAACTCGTGGATTTTGGACATCGCAACTGTGCTGGTATGCGAGGGAGCGTTGTCTTGGTAAAACAGAATCTTTTTCTTTGCCATTCCTGGCCGTTTAGCACGAGTCTCAACATTTAATTTTGGTACAAGTTCTGCATAATATTGTCCGTTTATTGTGGTACCTTTCTGAAGGTAATCAATGAGCAAAATGCCCTTTGAATCCCAAGAAATTGATGCCATCACCTTGTTTCCCGATAAAGTGGTTTTCGCTTTCTTTGGAGGTGCAAAACCACGTTCTAACCATTGTTTCGACAGTTGTTTAGTTTCGGGTGTACTGTAGTGTATCCAGGTTTCATCGCAAGTAACAAATCGCCTACAAAAATCAACCGGTTCCGCTTATAAAGGTCCAGACACTCATTTGAAATGCGCAAACGAGTGAACTTTTGATCAGTCGGAAGCCATCGCGGCACCCATCTTGCCGAAAGCTTGGAAAGGCCCAATTCTTTCGTTAAAATGTGGTGTACGCGTTCTGTTGAAATGTTTACCATGTCTACTCTCTCTCTCACTTTGAGTCGTCGATCTTGCGTAATAATATTATGGATTTTTATAATCATTTCCTTAGAAATTACGATTTTGGGTGCTCCAGAGCGCGCTTCATCAACACAGCTTGTTCTACCACGTTTAAATTCATTTACCCATCTACTTATTGTGGCGGATGATGGAGCAGATTCACCTAAGGTTTCCCGTAACTCATCTTTTATTTCGGTAGCCTTCATACCCTTAATTACGAAGTATTTAATTACCGCACGATACTCTGCTTTTTCCAAAACAACAAAACGACGTGTTGCTTCTTTTTCAATTAGCTGTCAAAAATAAACTAATCAACCGATTTATCTAAATTTCGGAATGTAAACACATAAATAGCCAACCTAAATTACAGTGCATTTGTTTTACCAATTAAAGCGCCACCTATGTGTCATTCTCACTACTTGTCAAACTATCCTCGTATATTATCTGCTAAAAAGAAAAAGGAAAAGTTGTTAATGGTATTACCGTGGAATTAATTAAATCAAAAATGATTTTAAAGCAAACGTGAAATACATTAAAAATTTTATGTACTCTCAGATCGAATAAGAAGAGAGCGGAAACAAAATATAGTTTCTCTCAGTGCTAAGTTATCCGTGAAATAGTTCCCGTTGGCCTCTATATCTTTTTTGATAATATGAGATCTTTATTGTCTAATAAATAGAATTAATAAATAATACAAACTATACGTAAACAGAAGCAAAAATATACATACACGTAATAGATTCAAAATTCAATAAAAGAAGTATCTAAGTAAGTATGCCTCATTGATATATAGTGTTCAACACAATTATAAAATTTAAAGTACAGGCAATGGTCTTAAATCTTACAGCCATATAACCTAATAATGAGAAAAATAAGATGATAATTACCCAGATTTGATTGACCACCCCATTCTGTTCGTGAATAGATGTAATTCGACTTTAATTCCAAAATTCGAGAAAAGTAGAAGTTCTCGAAGATAAATGAGAATAGTTTGCAAAGACTCAGAGTCGGTAGATCATCGTGACCCCTGCTGCGCAGTTTAGAATAATTTTTCTGTTGATTAAGAGTAATTTTGTTCAATTTAAAGTCATTCTTGTGTTTGCTCATAGTAATTCTTTTTAAATTTTAAATCATTTTTCTGTATTTGGCGAACTTACTTTTACGGTATTGTCAATTTTCTGTGTTAAAAAAGTATTCATTTTTATCTTCTTAATTTTATAGTTCTATACTTCCTAATCCTTGTTTTTTTTGGGTTTTTCACTGAATATATCGTATGTTTTTAAGAGAAATCATTATCTTTTAAAATATCTAAATGTAAGAATATAACAAAATCAAGAGAGCTTAGGCTTAATTTTGTAGAGGGAGTACATTAAGGAAGAAACACTCCCTTCAGTTAAGTGGCAAACTTTACCATTTGATTTTCATTATTCTTTAACGAACCCATTTCATTGCAAAACTTTAAAGAAGGGTTCATTACATTCATTACATTACATTGTGGTAATTATATTGCTAATTCATTAAAACTTTAAGTTAGTCAATTATTTTTAAGTCAGAATTTTTAGTTAAACTGTGATTAATAATATTTTTTGCGTACTTTGTTCATATATAATATGTTTGTGTCACTGTTGAATTTCTTTCTTTGCTCACTATATGCAACACAAAAAAAACAAGAGGAGCATAGGTATATAGTATATAATCGAGTACTTTATTAAGCCAATATAAATACAATCGCAAGTATTGTTCTTCATATAAATGTGTAATATCTAGAGATGTCAATTTCAAGGTACGTTCGCTCCACTAGAGCACCAGGACAGCCTTCTCCTTCGCGATCTGTAGTTTTTCGTCTGCGCTATTACATATTAGTTGATTATTAAGAGCAATGCATATTTATTTATTATTACTATTGAGAGCAATGCATATTTGTTTTACAACAAACCAATAATAATATCACAGTTAGGTGCATCGAGAAAACCAAGCAAATAACCCAAGTGGATACCCTGACTTATTTACAATGGCACAAAAATTAAATGTGCAGTTTGCGATATGTTTCTAATGTGCTGAACGAAGAGCAACTGTGAACAATACGTGAAGAGTACAAAGCACATATTAAAAAAAATGCCGTAAAATCGACCGAATTTTTATTTCATTTATGTGAACAATGATTTTGTTTAATCTACCGTTTACTTTACTATACAATGAATAATTTTGTTCATTCTGGAATAAATACGCGAAATGTCCGTTACCTAGACGGACAGTGCTACAAAATTTTCTACCATCCGTCCGTGAACGTATTGAAGTCAACATATTGAATATAGGATTAAATCTGAATTAAAAAATAATAAACTGTTGTTATGTGTGAACGAAACAGCAGATCATAAAAAAGTTTTGTTGCTAATGTTATGGTACATACTATTACGCTCCGCATATATAATAATTTTTTATATCATGTTTTTTAAATTAATTTATTTTAATTTAAAAATAATTCGATTTTTAATTCATAAATTATTATTTATTTTGACCTTTTTGTGATATATACAAATGCAGGAATCTTTTGTTTTCATCACGTACAGTCAGGCTGTAATAAACCAACCCCACCGCGTCGTTTTCTAGAAAGCCGAATACCTACGAGTAGAAACTTTAGACACCTTTTTGTGAGTGGTGACTTTCCATTGAATTACATTTAATATTAATTCTATTGTACCGATTCTAAATGCAATTAGAGATTGAAATAGTAATCCTTCTATTTTTCACACAGAATACATATCTATTATCCTGTCTAGATATCTATCTGCTAGGTACTTGTACTGAAATTGATATCGCAGTAGTCAAAAATTGGACTGATCGAATGAACCATGTAACTCGTAGCCGCGGCGGACATATGCTGGAAATCATATTTAAAAAATAAATGCCATGAAATTATCTACCAGATTATAATAAAAAAAATGTCATTCCAATATTATTTCTGTCTTGTATTATCATTTTAAGTTCTCAAGCTCTTAAATAACACTCGTTACATTATCGATTATTTGTAATTATCGGTTTTGCCGACACGTAGAAACAATTCCAGTACAAGTTCAGCAGATGGATAGGGTGACTTCATATACAACTATGCTCAGATGCATTAGACACCCCAGGTAAAAACCCTTATTCTCGGTATTATCCAAGTCTGACGGAAATTAACCGTAAAAATAGTTAATGATATTTACAGAAATGCGTTTTTGAATACCCTAGTTAATCCCCTATTGAAAAGAATAGGTGGAAAGGGGAAATTGTGGATTTTAGAAATTTAGTGTCATTCTAGCAGCGTGTGAGCAACGTGCGTTTGTGAGTTTGTAGTAGAGATCAATTACATTATCCTATTTTTTCACGTTGTGTCAGTTATTTGTTGAAGAAAAATGCCTAAAACACGCGAGTTGTCGGTAGGGGAACGCGCCCAAATAGTGCTACTGCATTCCCAGAAGTTTTCAATAGCTGCAATTTCAAAAAAAAAAATGTTCGCGATGTGCAGTCCGTACAACCATTAGTCGCTATCAGGAGAGTGGGTCGTTTGTTAACAGACCAAAAAGTGGCAGAAAACCCTGTACCTCGATTAGAGAAGACCGAATTTTACAAAGACTGGCTCTCAGTGATAGGAAAAAATCGTCGAAACAGCTCGCCAGTGAGCTGAAACAGCGTTATCGCGTAACAGTTTCTGCGCAAACAGTGAGAAGGCGTCTCCAGCGTGCTGGTTTGCGAGGGTGTAATGCGCGACGTAAACCGCTTTTAACTGACGCTCATAAAAAGAAGCGGTATTTATGGGCCAAACAACATGAAAATTGGACAATCGAGATGTGGTCGAAGATTCTTTGGTCTGATGAATCGAATATCGAGGTATGTAAGTACATCTTCATGACTAATATTGTTATCGTTGTATGCAATTCAGTCTAAATGTAACATTAAACAAAATTAATCCTGTCTAAGTGCTAACTTTCTTCTTTTGCCTGGCAGCTTTGGGGACTACCTGGGGGAAGCTTATGAACCACAATGTATCATTCCCACAGTAAAATTTGGAGGTGGTAGTATCATGGTTTGGGGTTGTATGTTTGCATACGGTGTTCGAGAAGTGTACCTGTGCGATGAACGGATGAATAGCCAACGCTATTTAGCCATGTTGGAGGAAGTATTAGAATCGTCTGTGCTAAAACTATTCGACCAGGATATTCCACAATACATTTTTTAGCAAGATAATGCGCCCTGCCACAAATCGGGAGCTGTAATGCGTTGGTTCGAGGAAAATACAGTGGAGGTATTGGATTGGCCGCCACAAAGTCCCGATTTGTCGCCCATTGAAAATTTGTGGCGTATCTTAAAAACTAAGATCACGGAACATAAATGCCTGTCAAAAGCAGAATTATCAACAAAAGTTCGCGAAATATGGGCTGCAATACCAACGGCAGAGTGTTACAATTTAGTAGCAAGTATGCCTCGACGAGTGCGAGCTGTCATTAAGGCCAAGGGCGGAGCGACAAAATATTGATAAATTGTACTATATTACTAAATAATACTTTGTACATAATTTTCACAACAGTTTTATTTTCCTCACCTCTCCTTTGACTAAACTATATAAACTATATATGTATGTATGTACATAAATTCGTAAGGTGTCTAATACATTTGAGCATGTTTGTATATATATTTAATAATCCAATATGTCATTTACGCAACTTTTTTTTCGTTCACCTATGTACGATAAGCTAAACCAGAGATACACATCCTATAAAAAACTTAAATGAACTAATACGCAACTACGCGATATAGATACCTATATACAATTATCTTACCAAATTCATACTAGGCTCACTGCTGTGTACAGACAAAACAGACCATCTTAGTCACTTGTTATTATCATTTCTAATATATAATTCGAACTAATAAGTAATTACCATCTATGAATACTAACTGGAGAGGAGGCAATTTTAAATAATAACAGACTAATCATCTTTAATGATCCCATGAAAGTAATTTTATTCGAAAATTGGAAAAAATATATTGAAAGAAATGGAATACCTAATACTTTTATAATTGGATCCTGCTATCTTCTGGTGGTACTGTATTTTTTAGAATATGTTTCATACTAAACCCTAGGTAAGTATGCTATTTTATTTTAGTATAAATGCTAAGTAGAGATTTAGCACAAATACCATAGATTATTATGTAACATTTTTGATGCACTTAAAAGTGCAGAGAAAACGTATACTTGTAACTATAATATAAACTACTACATATATGAGCACAACCAAACTTAATGTTTGATTTAATGGCTTCTCTAGCTTTATTTTGTTAATTGGCATTTAAACTAATTGTTTCAAATACATGTCAATTAAAACGAATAGTTCAACTGTAGTATACGTGCATACGTGACTAATGGTTGTTTTTACATTGGGTAGATTAGGAAACACACATGCACTCACGCATGCACACACGTACATTAGAGCATACGCGCAAAACACACAGCGAGATGCACACGACTGTTCTAATACGCATGTATGCTATTGTACACGTACACGCCCTTCAAAATACGCACACAGGCAAACACACGCACAAGCAAACACGCACACACCCAATACGCAAACACGCATAAACACGAACATGTAAACACTCACACATGCAAACACAGACGCACACTCACGCAAACACGTACACACAAACACGGGCGCGCGCGTACACATACATACCCACAGACACACCCACACACACAAACACATACAGACACACACACTAATATTCTCCTATCCAACAACCTATTTACATCAAATCAAGTATCATAAATTAATATTCACTTATAATAGAAATAGCAGGAAGTACAGTTAAATCTCACTTACCTTACAATTATCCTTGTAAAAGAAAAATAAATGTCATAGCTACAGAAACATGGAAGAAATATTTTTAAAACCGATGTGTCCAAATACAAATTGTTTTGGCCGTAATAGGAAACTATGTAAAGAATTAAAATTTTCATAATTAAATACCGTGTTTTGAAAGAAAGTTCCTTCGCTCTGTCTAGTTACTTGGTATATAATTTAGAAGACTTAATCTTTGTCTCTGTTTGAAATGTTAAAGTACTTTTGTCTGACATTGCAGTTAGGACAGAGTACTGTCTGTAATAACTGCAGTCTGACTTGTGCGTTAGATCGGCTTATTCGGGAAGCCATTCAAACTAACAAACAAGTAGATATATTTTGTACTGTAATTTGCTTCCCGAATAAGCCGATCTAACCCAGTCAGATTGCAATTACTGGAGACAGTACTCTGCCCTAACTGCAATGTCAGACAAAAGCGTTTTAACATTTCAAACAGAGATGGAGACACAATCTTCTCAATTACTTATTTATTATATACGTCATTCCATATGGCCATGATTACAATATCGGTTGAAAGGAAATTAAGGCTACTTGACGCGTCTAAATATGAAACGGCCGGTCGTAATCATGTTTTCGGTCAGTAGATATTTACTTACTTGTTACTTGGTATTAATAATTTTGGTAAATGTTAGACAATTATTTTTGTTCAATCAGCTTTCCTGTATCAGAATAATAGAATTCCAAAATATCTGGTTTCTAAAATAAAAACGTTTAAATTATATGAAAAAACGATTTTTATGCAAATTAAGTCTGCTAAAAAGGTTGAGTACATTCACACGTTCACCAATTGTCAAAGAATCGTGCCCATACAAAATGATCGAAATACCTCCAATCGTAAATAATGCTGTTCTTTTATATAACGAACTTTTTTCACCGAGGTAGCTGAATTGATTGATCTACTATGGATATGCCAAAACAAAGAAAAGGAAGAAAATGCTACGATTTTTCAAATAATATACTCATACAGGAAATGCATTATTGCTTCAGTAAACAAAGCTAACAATGTACGCATTGTTATTATCCAGATACTAGAGACGTCATAAGTTTCTTTAATGTACATACATATGTATATCGTTGACGGTGTTCTATGTATGTAGCTAGAAAACGTGAATATGTGTAATGAATGTTAAAATTTCATTTCAAAATCGTTTTACTAATTTGTCATTATAACAATTAAAAGAGGTATTATAAATAGTCGCTGTAAACGCTAGAGAAAATATTCAACACAAACCAGTTTTCAACCAAATGCCTATTGCTATATACATTACTCTCCACCTTTACACAACACATACGTGGTTTGTTCAATAGGAAAGGTGGATTTTGAATTTTTTTGAAAAGTATTTATTTATTCATCAATATCCATTTTGTCCCCTTCAAAGTAATCCCCCTCAGATGTAATCAGATCGTTCTTCAATTCTGACTTTATCTTCTCAATTGTGGCAAAACGCTTTCCTTTCATTGGTCTCTTCAGTTTTGGGAATAGGAAAAAGTTGGAGGGAGCCAAATGTGGTGAATAGGTGGTTGAGGCATGATTAGGGTGTTGTTTTTGGCCAAAAAACACGAACAAATATTGATGTGTGAGCTGGTGCATAATCGTGATGCAGAATCCATGATTTTTTTCCACAATTCCGATCGTTTAAGCCGTATTGCTTCACGCAAACGTTGCATAACTTTCTTGTAGTATTCTTTATTAACCGTACGACCTGTTGGCTAGAACTCATGATGTACCACGCTATTATAATCGAAGAAAATAGTGAGCGAAACCTTCACATTTGATCGAACTTGGCGTGCATTTTCTCGGCCTTCTGTAAAGCGCTTGTACCACTTATAAACACTTTTTTGAGACAAAGTGGACTCGCCGAATGCCACAGTCAACATTTCAAGTGCCTTGGAGCACTTTATTCTATTTTTAACGCAAAATTTAATACATATTCTTTAATCCATTTTTTTCAGAAATCAAAAATCGAAGAACACACAAACGTGACTAAGCTTTTCAGTTGTCAACAACAAACTACTAATCCAAATTGACTAATAATGCCAACATATGACTAACACATGTGTACCAACATAACAAAAAAAAATTTCGATAATCGAATGTACAGAGCGCGCGAAAATTCAAAATTCACCTTTCCTTTTGAACAAGCCACGTAAGAGAACGTTGACTAATACCTCTACTTAAGTAGATCAATGGACTCCCATATCTTTTTTTAGTTAATGATAATGTCCACTAGTGTCATCGTCAACGCTGATATATTTATGTCATAAAACATATTATATATATTGAAGGAAGTTAAAATAAATATAAAAACTATATGATAACGGCATTGTAAACACAAAGAGGTCCATAGAAAAATACTGCGAAATCAATAATTGATAATTTCGAAGATCATAAAGACGAAACGAACATTTTTAATTTATAAAATTATAATACAAAACGTAGAGAGAAACTTATTAATGTTTTTTAAAGAATTTTCTTACTAAATTACATACGCTCGAACAACACAGCCAAAATCCTCTGACAGCATCAAGTAAATTACAAAAACATTGGATTCTTAAGAGGAATGAATGGAGAAGCGGAAAATCGAAATTAAGACATTCAGATCATACACTCTTCGACAAAGCAAGAAACAATAATAAAACTCCTTTCAACATCCGAAATCTAACTTCGTGAATATCGTAATAAATTCAATATAATTATAATGCACTCAGAATTTACATTCTAATGAGC